>VDFB02388664.1:0-105209 GCA_007258455.2 Sequoia sempervirens | reverse complement strand
GGGATAATGAGGTAATGGTTGGGAATGGTTAAATGAGGGTTTAGAGGCTAAATGGATGCAAATGGGGCGATTTCGGGTGTTCAGGAGGGAAAATTCGCCCTTCTACAACAAACCAGGGGCGTAATCGCCTTTCTGCGGTAAAACATGGGTGTAATCACCTTTTTGCAGTGAAACAGGAGCATAATCGCCTTTCTGCGGTAAAACAGGGGCGTAATCGCCTTTCTGCGGTAAAAACAGGGGCATAAACACCTCACTATAGTAAAACAAAGGCTTGGTTTGATGCAAATGACAATGGCAAGGACTTTCAAAATGACAATGATAAGGCCAAATCGTCAAAAGTTCACTGGTTTCTCACAAGAAAACAATCTCAAGCAAATACAACCCTATGATTAGTGTTAAGGGTATGGCCAAAGTGGTCTTAATCTAGGATGCACAAGGTATCTAGGGAGTCCTCGATATACTCTCGGTACGTGAGGCACAATTGTGAACACCAGCCCGTCACAAGCGTGAGTCAGGAACCCCAGCGAGATACTGAAGGGCTCGGACCAACTCTTCACGTCTATCTAGGTATCACCCTAGCTTCGACGCTCCGCCAATTATGACGTGACTGGATTGGGGTATAGCTTTCGCTCTCCCCCCTTTGTATACCCCGCCGATACGCGTGGTTGGAATCGTCCCTTGGGGTGATGAAATCCCCAAGCAGGTCCCACTATAAAGAAAGCACCAACCGTTTCCAACTACTCCCCAGGCTCACACGAAGTGCAAGGGGAAAGCGAAACCAAGCTAATGCTCCCTTTGGGTAACACAAAAAAGACAAGCACAACAAGCAATGAATATTACTCCCTCTAATTAAACTATGTTCTTAGATTAATGCAAATAGCAAGGATAATTTAAAAAAATTGAGCAAATAGATAGCCCTGCAAGCAAATATTAGATATTTTATCCCGCTTTCTCCATCAACTTCACAAGAATATGCTGCAAAAGTTAGCAAAAAACACATGTATCCTTGCAAGAACAATGTTAAATGAGAAAATAGCAAAAAAATTTGAAGCCAAGATAATAATTTTACCTTCCAAGGGCGCAGTCGCCCTTCTGCAGCAAAACAGGGGCGTAATCGCCTCACTATAGTAAACAGGGGCGTAATCGCCTCACTGCGGTAAAAACAGGGGCGTAGTCGCTCTTCTGTGAAAAAGTGAGCACAAATTTCAGCCCAAGGGGCGTAATCGCCTCGCTGCAGTAAAGTGTTAGCACAAAAACAACTTTCAGCCCAAGAGGGCGCAGACGCCCCACTGCAATAAAGCATTAGCACAAAAACAAGTTTCAGCCAAGGTGGGCGCAGTCGCCTTTCTGCAGAAAAGTGTTAGTACAAAAACAAGTTTCAGCCCAAGATGGGCACAGTCGCCTTTTTGCAGAAAAGTGTTAGTACAAAAACAAGTTTTAGCCCAAGATGGGCGCAGTTGCCCTTCTGCAGTAAAATGTTAGCACAAAAATAAGTTTCAGCCAAGGTGGGCGCAGTCGCCTTTCTGTAGAAAATTGTTAGTACAAAAACAAGTTTCAGCCCAAGATGGGCGCAGTCGCCCTTCTGCAGTAAAATGTTAGCACAAAAACAAGTTTCAGCCAAGGTGGGCGGAGTCGCCCTTCTGCAGTAAAATGTTAGCAAAAAAGTGATTTTCAGCCCAAGAGGGCGCACACGCCCCACTGCAGTAAAGTATTAGCAAAAAAGTGATTTTCAGCCCAAGAGGGCGCACACACCCCACTGCAGTAAAGTGTTAGCAAAAAAGTGATTTTCAGCCCAAGAGGGCGCACACGCCCCACTGCAGTAAAGTGTTAGCAAAAAAGTGATTTTCATCCCAAGAGGGCGCACACGCCCCACTGCAGTAAAAACAAGGGTGTAATCGCCCCACTGCAGTAAAAACAGGGGTGTAGTCGCCCTTCTGCGATGTGTTCTTGCAAAAAACCTCAACAACAACAAACGTAAAGTCTAAGAACCTGTTTGTGGGTTCCACCAGGCGTGCCAGAAATGTGAACCTTAGAATTTTATCCTATTCTAATGTGCAAAATAACTTAAAAATGCAAATGATAAAAGACTAAGGACACCTCAAGATTAGCCAAAAGAGTGATAAAACAAGAAGGAAAATAGACAAAACAAGACAAACGATTTCACCTTCCTTGCTGTTGATGTCTCTTTGATTGGCCCTTGCTTGGAATGATTTGTGTGCTCCTTAGATGATTGCTTGAGTGACTAAATGCAAGATTAGATGTGCAAAATGATTAAAGAGATGGCTAAATGATGGCAAAGATTGAGAATGCAAATTGGCAGCATGTAGTTATGAAAATCCAAAGTGTTCCAAATGCCCTTGAGGAGGGGGTATTTATAGGAGAATTTGAATTCTCTAGAGAATTCAACGGTCAAGATTGCATCCAACAAGGTCAAGATGAAGGGCTATGGTGGGTTGAGAACCCACAAGTCCTCACATCTTGACATGTGGAGGGTGAAGTGGCCAAGGGGATATGAGGTGTAAGTGAGGTGTCAAAAATTACATAAGGTGGAGGAAGGAAAATACCTTCCAAGTACATTGGGAGATGGGAAGAATCTTGGGTGAATAAAAGTGAATTAAAAATTCACAATGATTGGAAGAATCTGGTGGATAAGACAATGTTCCCAAAAGGTGGGAGTTTGTCACATGTGACTTGATGTGACAAGTCAAATATTCTAGAAGGTGCATGGGAAAAGGGGATTCTAGAAGGAATAAAGGTGAATTAAAAATTCACATGGGGAAGAGAGGAGCCTAGGGTGAATAAAAAAGAATTAAAAATTCCTTGGGGGATGGGAGAGTTGACCAAGGTACTAATTAGGTTTGACTAATCAGTAATTAGAGGATAATTAGGGGCTAATGTGGATTAAAAGCCAACTTGCAAAAGTTGGAGGATGTGACACATCCTAATCAAGGATTAGGCATGTGCACATTCTTAATGAAGAGATTAAGAGATGGATTAGAATTAGATGAAAATGACATGTGAGGAATTAAATAAATGTAATATTTATTTAATTCATTTGATGAAAAGGGGATTAAAGAGGGTAAGGTATTTAATCAATAAATACCTTAGGGATTTGGCAGAATTAAGGATATTAATTAAATAATAATAATATTACTTAATTAACTCAGATAAGAGGATGTTTAGACGAAAAGTGATAAATTTGGATAAATTAAGTGTCCAAATTTGGATGTCTACAATTAGTTTCCACTAGGTGGAATGGATTCTATGTAATTTTCTTTCCTTCAAACCCTCACACGCAGGGTTACAAGCAGTTTTTAGAAAAAACTAATGTATCTCACTCAAATATTAACCAAATTACATGAATTCACCACCAAAAGAAAGAATACTTAGATTAATATCAATCCCAATTGGTTAGAGCTTGATTCCTATCTGTACAAAACTGTACAATTGACTGAAACAACAAAGTAATGTTCAAATTTTGCAAAATTAGTGTACTTTATTGCTTCAAATTATCACCAAACGATTTCCAACCCTTGGATCGACCTTACAAAAGCATATTTAATCATGACATCACGTTTCCCAACTGCTCTTTGGGCTTCAACTGTCCAAATACCTCCATTACAACCGGTGACTTTTCACATTCTTGATTTTTTGCATTTTGCAACTATGACAACTTTTTGCAATTTTGACATTTTTTGCAAATTGAACTCACAAACCACCTAACAACCTCTAAATGGACTCAAACACACCTAAAATGGTATTAATTGACCTTATTACATCAAAAACACAAAACTAAATAAAAAATGAACAATTTTCCTCATGGAGGCATGAAGTCAACTATGTGCTCCTGCACCACCATGACACTCTAATCTTAGTTTCTTCCATCAAAGTGTAATCTTTGTCAATAAGGAAGACAAATTTATTTATGTATTTCTTCACCATATCATAGGATATGTGTTCCCTATTTTTTATATGTTGTTGAAGGGTTTTAAAGAAACCCTAATAGACTATAGAGTTGAACCCCTATGTCCAATTAGCTGATGTAATATCACACATACAACTTAACAAACCGATAGATATTAGATTAAGTGGTTCATTATTCTAGAGGTGCTTCATTACATTGTCAACCAGGGAATCATAATCTTGAGATGGTGTTGGGACTATATGTGCAACTGAGAATCCTAAACCATAATAATCAATTAAGTATAGAGAAATGAACAAAAAAATAATTCATTTAACAACTAATTAACTTGAATTAAATCCTATGTGTAAAGTAAGTTAAGCAAATACTAGCTATTGTACGTAAATGACATAGGGGATTGTTCCTACATAAATTTTAATGAATGTCTCTCTATGATGTAGTGTGACCCAATTCAAGTAATTATTAATAACATTCAACATAGTGTAAATCAAAATCTAAAATTCAGAAATTACAATTAACAATCTAACTAATAATCTAATCTAATATTGATTCTACAGTAACTCAAGTGGCCCTTGCTTGAGTTACTGCAATCCAGAAGGTCTCCTTCAAATTATAACTAATAAATTCATGAAAATTGGTGTATCCTTCTTTATTATGGTTTAAATATTCATACAATTAAAAACAAAGTAATAAGGTTGTATTCAATCCAATTCATACAAAATATAGCTACCTAGTCTGTTGGGAAAATGTGTCTTAACCTTGCAATTATATAAGGTAATGTTGATACATAAAGTAATGTTGATACAACAGCGATGGGGGGCTCATTCATCATTAGGTCTTATATTTGATGATCAATATTTAATTATCTTGACTTTCTATAGAAGGAAAACCCTATTTTGTGAGGGTGTTGTATCACAGCTATGTATTGTGATGTATTATGAGAGTCTGATAGCAGTCGTGTTGCCTCTAGATCTCTAGTTGGTGATACTCCTATGGGAAGCTTTCTTTGCAAGTATATTGTAATCTTTGTGGTTTTTGAATAATATGTTGAGTGGCTTTTGGAGTGTGGGTTTTTCTCTTGAAAGGTTTTTCCCCATGTAAATCACTGTGTTTGGGTATGCATGATATTTATGTTTATGTCTGTTTAAGTTTTTGTAATAGAAAAGATCTATAATTTTTTGCATTATTCTCCTCTCAATATTAGTGTAGGAATTTTTTCTGCTACCTTAGCTTCCTTACATAGTCTCTCACAAGATCATACATATATAGAATCCATGAGAGTCCTCTTATCCAAGAACTGAAAAAAAAAACTATCAATAACTGTCAGCTTTTCCAAAAACATAGGAAGAGGACCAATTATTTATCCTTAACAAAAAAAATAACAGCAAGTGGAAATAAGAATGTAAGAGTCTGATAAGGACTCTACATCAATTAAGAATACTATTATACCTAGAAAGTGTGCCTAATATGGAAGACTTTATTATAAATTGTTATCCCTTGTTAGAACAAGCCTCTTCTTCCTCTCATAATTTATTCAAGAGATAGAATGATACATGAATATTTATGTTCACATCCTCAGACCATCGCCTACATCATTTTTGGAAAATATGCACATGTTGTAGTTGTTCACCTCCTCTAGTTGTGTTGGATCAATATCCTTTTGTTGCAGGTTGAGAATCCTTTTGTTGTGGGTTGACATGTTCTTCACTACAGGGGTTAGCCTTATTTTGAAGGCATTTTTTCATTATTAACAACTATAATTAATCATCAAATTCTACTAAATCCTATAGACATTCAAAGATCACAAACTCATTCATTAATATATTATATCATCTTCAATACTTTTAAATACTTAAAGTATATGCAAAGGTTTGGAAATGTCTTTGAAACTTAATAGACATAAGATGAAAAGCGTGAAACTAAAGCATGGAAACTAGATATTTCTAGGGCCCATCATCCCCCCAACTTGTATTTTTTCTTCTCCTCAAGCAACTTAGGGACTCTAGTTGTATTGTAATGTAACTTCCTTGTAATCCACTATGCTAGTGACCCCTTCACCCTACTTTAGGTGAGAAAATGTTGCTTATAGGCTCGAGACATTTTTTAGTGTCTACATTGCCCCTCTTTCATACAATATTATTTTGAGCATTGTGTTAAAGAATAATTAGGAAAATTTGGCTTAGGACTGCCCTGATATGCCCAAACACACCTCGGTTAAAGTAGGATAGCATGGTGCCCTCTTGGGAAAATTGACAAATTTTTAAAAATTTATAAAAAAATTGGCGATTTTATTGATAGGTCAATTTGATAGCCATGAATGCAATGATAGGGAAAATATAGGCTTATAGGTCAATTTGAGACCTCATATATGCATTTGAAGGTGAAATTTGGTGCAGTCAATTATGAAGCAAGGGGGGCTCTTAGGTAAAAAAGTTTATAAATAGGCTCTAGGGGGTCCAAAATGGTCATTTGTGCATTTTGAGTTTAGGATTTTAGGAGCTCTGGAGTGAGATTTTGAGTTGAGGAAATAGAGTTAAGGAACCCATTCTATTTGGATCTCATTATGGATATTAAGTACAATCATTTAGGCGGCCAGAGGGCTCAAGTGAGGCAGTACGTGACCTTTCCTTTCTTTGAAATTTTCTCAAATTTTTCCAAGTTTAGGGGGTCAAAGAAGACCAAACAAATGTAGTGTAGTTTTTGCATTGCATGTGTGGGCTAGTGCACCACAAGTGTGTGGTGCAATGCAAGTGTAATTTTGCACCACAATGCTTAGGCTACACATAAGTGTTAGGTACACCACATGTGTAATGTTGCACGTCATATGTAGGCTATAGCAATGCATGTGTTTAACTATACGACACATGTGTTTAGCCAGCTTGCAATTGAATGTACATTACATGGGTGTAACACATTTGAATTATTTTTTGATGCATCTGATTGATGACCAAATTTATGAAGTGTTTGAAAATATTTTTGATATGCAATATGTCCAATAGGTTCATTTAGGTTTCTTGATTAACATGATGGGCCTTTTGTGAGCACAAGTGATACTTCCACTAATATACACACAAGAGAGCCAATAACCCTCATTTAGATTATGAGACAATTTGAAAGAGGAAGAGAGAGATGTCTTACATGCCTTGGAATTACACTATGTGACATTTATGCTTGTGATTCAAGCAAATAGGGGGTTGCTAATAGCTCTTATAGAGAGATGGTACACGAAGATGAGCTCATTTCACCTACCAATTAGAGAGATGACTATGACCTTAGAGGATGTTTGGAGGACATTGAGGCTTCCTATTCATGGTGTGAATGTTTTTTATGATCCAGATCGTAGGCTAGTGGCTATTTAGAGGTACTTTGATACTCAAGATGTAGTTGTGCTTAGTGCGAGGACTACGAGATACGATGGGATACTCTAGGAGATAGATATGGCATGCTTACTATGGTTATCTACAATGTTTTTGGAGGTATGGTGATTCTAGATTGGCAGGGTCATGAATTTCTAGTGGGATGGGGCGAGATGCTCATAGGGATGATGGAGGATGCCACAATGTATGCTTGGGGACCTTGTATGATTGTGATGTTGCATGTAGAGATGCTCAATTCAATTGGATACATGACTATTCTACTCATGGTGTGGTCATGGGAGCACATATCTATATTTAGACCAACAGTGGATAGTGACTTACCAATAGGGTTGCCTTATGTGTACATGTATGGAGGAATGATCACACAAACTCGGGTCGGTGATGTTGGGTAAGGGAGAAATGTTATTGATCTTATGGATGCATTCACATGGAGGCCATATTGAGAGTGTCTATCCTGGGAGGATGATGTTGGGAATCTCCCATATTGTTGTAGGCTAGGTATTTGATTGGTCAAATAGTTTTGATATAGCATACTATTGAGTGGAATCTACCAAAGAAGGTTCTTTAGCAGTTTGGGGAGAGATAGGGTGTGCCTTTAGGGATTGTCAGGTTTGCACGATCAACTCAGGAGGTTGCTCAATGGGGACCGATGATTGGGGTATAGGATGCATTGCAAGAGATTACAAGATTACAGTCAATACAATGGAGAGCTACAATAGATGTAGCAGATATGGGCATGATGCCCAAGTATGACACATGGTGGCAACAACATAAGCCAACTCCATTGATAGATCTAGATGCACCTAATCTTGTAGAGAGGCTTGGTTGAGGTCCATGAGGGATACCATGTGGTAGAGGCTAGGGGATGAGGGGATGGAGATGGTGGAGGTGGAGGGGTAGGGATGGTGGTAGGGGTGACAGGGGTAGAGGTAGAGATGATAGAGGCAAAGGTGGGAGAGGTGGGATTCCACCTAGGATTCCATAGTGATTGCCACCCATCTACGAGGAGGGAGAGAAAAATTTCAGGGTAGGACATGTGTAGGTATATGTGGAGGAGGTGAGGGGAGAGGGTGATATGGAGGAAAAGACGGAGGTGGAAGTGGAGATTGGAGACCAGAGTTGATGTGGAGGCCAAGGAGGTTTCCTGAGAGGTAGCCAACAAGGAGAGCTTGCATGGCATTCCCATCAGGGAGTCCATTATGGATGTGATGGAGGAGGATGTGGAGGATAGAGGACAGGATCCCCAAGCACAGATCCAAGATTTGTAGGCATGGGTATATATATTACAATCACAAGAAACATTGGTACTCAGATTACAGGGATAGGTTGCACAACGAATGGTTGAGTGGGACATGATAGCTATATCTGCACAAAGGGTCGAGTGGCAATCGATAGAGTTCATTGCTACTATAAGTGGGCCCATCACAAAACTGGGACAATATTTATATTCGGCTAGGAGGGATACAAAGTATTGTAGGAGACTATATGGGGATATTGTGCTAGTGGTAGAGATAATTCTTAGCTATATAGAGAGCAAATCATAGAGTAGGCCACACTCTTGCAAGACTTAGAGAAATGGTGGGGTGTCTTAGCATAGGATGTCTCCCTATGATTGACCACATT
The DNA here is from genome assembly GCA_007258455.2 of Sequoia sempervirens. Taxonomy (NCBI): domain Eukaryota; kingdom Viridiplantae; phylum Streptophyta; class Pinopsida; order Cupressales; family Cupressaceae; genus Sequoia; species Sequoia sempervirens. The sequence continues at coordinate 96,287 of VDFB02388664.1, read as the reverse complement.
GTCACTCATATGGGGAGAAATTAGGGCATAGAGAGGACAAGTCACCACCTTTAGGATAGTTTCCATCAAGTGACAGGGGTAGCACAAGCTAGGTTTATTTTTTAGACATATATTTTTTATCAAGCCTATGAGCTCCATTTTTTATAGTCATTTGATATTGTACTATGACACATTTTCTTGATATATATGAGATGCATGATTTTTTGGCAAAGACTATATGATATGCTATGTTCTACATGCATGTTCCTATGTGGTATTTATATGATGTGGTTTTATGATATGCATTCTATGATTATATGGTGTTTCCTATATAATTTAGATTATGGATTTATGATGTATGATTTATGCTTATATATGTTATGATGTATGGATGGATGCACATGATCTTATGACTATCTTAGTATGCCTATGTGATCTATATATGTAGGATGGTACTACATGTTCATGACATGCTTTATGCAATGCTTATATAGGTGAGATATTTATATGATGCTTTGTGGGTTATGATTCTATGTGATGCAATGGAATGTTATCTATATTTTTGTATTTTATGCAGTATGTATGGCCTATATACACATGATATATGGTTTCCTAATATGATTATGAATGTAGGATGATGCTACTAATGCATCTATTTTTGTGTGTCATAGCATGCCATCAAGATGACTATGAGGGCAGATGGAAGAAATGTTAGTGCAAATGAAAGAATAGTTAGATGAGTTAAGATGAAATGGGATGGATGACATGAAATGAATGAGATCTTGCTAATAGATTTTGAGCTTTAATTCTAATGTATGATTATCATCATATATAATTTTATTATGGTAATGGATAATGGACAACAAGGTATGACATAGACCAAGGTGTGAGATATTATCACTTTGCATAAACAAACACATTGTAGACAAGGAATGTCATGATGTATACTAGTGACAATAGAACCTTGTTAGAATATGTGAAGAAGTAACCACAAGGCATGTTAGTCCTAATGCAAGAAAGCATTAGATGACCTATGAATTGCATATGATATTTTGATTATCCCAAATGGAACCCAATCACACACAAGGAACCTAGTTGACCTAGTCATATTTCCAAGACAAACCATAAACAAAAATCAAAGAGAAAAAGGTTATGATCCACCATGCTCCTCTCATCACTTGTGGACTTCCTCGAGGTGCATAGTAACATGACCAAAGATAAATAAAATAAAAAGATAAGATAAATTAGACCATAAAGTTAGCAAAATAAATAAATAACCAAAAATTGGACAAGAAAGTCAACGTGTGGACTTCCTCGAGGTGCATAGTAACATGACCAAAGATAAATAAAACAAAAAGATAAGAAAAAATGGACCAGAAAGTCAACAACCATTTAGAGATCTTCTACCAATCAATGAGTGTTTGTATGATAGGATTCTGGATGAAGTCTAGTTTTAGGAGATGAAGCATGTTGTAAATGATGTCGAGTCTGGTTTCAAAAATGCAACATACTGTATAAGTAAATTAATATTATTGCATTTGGTTTCAATAATGGTACACCTCATATAAGACATCGATTCTAATTTCGAGGATGCAACAACCTGTATAAGACAAATGATAGAATTGAGTCTGGTTTTAGGAATGATACACCTCATATAAGATGTCGATTATGGTTTTGAGGGTGTAACCAACTGTATAAGAAAAACTATAGGATGAGGATAACTAATGCTGATAGGTACTTTTTATTGGGAAATGTATCGGTGAGGATTGGAGACTAGTTGGATTGTTCATTTGTTGTTTTGAGATTTGTTGAGCTCGATTCTCTATAGGATATTATGCTTGTGTCTAATCAAAGTGTCAACCTCAGCAAGGTTCAATTTATTATGAGACATGGATAATGGTAGACGAGACCTAAGGGATAGACCTAGGCCTTGAGGGCTCATTGATGATGTGCCTTGCCTATGTAGAAGTCACAAAGGCAATGTAGTTTGATTGGCCTTGACAATGGATAGTTTATTATGGAAGGTGGATTGTGATAGATGGAAATTTTATTATGAAAGAACCTAAAGGAATGACCTAAGCCTCCAAGACTCATCAATGATGGAATTGCCTACATGAAGTCACAAAAGCAACATAGTTCAACTATATTGACTGACACCTACTTTTATTTTTGAAATTTTTAACATTTTATGACTATTTTTAGATTTTTTGATTTTTTTTTGTATTTTTGGCATGTTTTGATTTTTTTGGATTTTTGAAATGTTTTGAATGATGTCCTTTGATACCATTTCTAAGATCCCATATGAAAAACTAAGTCAAGTATTTACCCCTAGCCAGGTATAGGACCAATTATTATGGATGAAAATGGATGGGTGATGTGTTTATGAACATACATGGAAAGTGGGAGGCACAAAACATCAACAATTCTTAGGCCATGAGAAGGGTGAAAAAGATTTATTATGGATTGATGGAAAAAGTGTGGTTCTATTATGGAATGAGATATGTATGGGTTACTATGGGAGAAGTGAGAAATTAGATAGAATGATGGTAGATAATGGAGTGAAAATTGACTACACATGGCACCTATTTGTCAAGTTTTCACCATGGTACTTATCCAAAACACCACCAAAGTGGTTTTCACTATTGGAAGAATTATTTCTCTTAACTACTTTTTATTTTTCTATATTTTTTTGTGTCACACAAGATTCCTATTTGCTATATTTTCATCAGGGCGACAATTTTTTGACCTTTTTTTTTAATTTTCTATTTTGATTTTTTTTTTGCAGATTCTCAGAAGACTAGGTATAGTACTTGCAAAGGTGCATACTATTGATAGGATCTGGTAGTATTTCACCTTCAAGAGTAGCAATTTGATAAGCACCAGATCCATATGTTGTAGTTATGATATAAGTACCCAACTAGTTGGGTCAAGTTTTCTAGGCTTCTCTCTATCCATTTGACTATTTGGATTTTGTTTTAAGACCAAGTAACCAATGTGAAAGTTTCTAGCTTGTACCTTCTTATTGTAACTATGATGAAGATGATTATGATAATATTTTAAATGGACCAATGTGGTTTTTCATCTCTCATCTATTAATTCTAGCTCATGCAATCTAGATACTCAATAATCTTCATCATCAATGAATTGTTGCATAGATACTCTCAAGGATGGTAACTCAACCTTGATGGGAAGAATGGCTTCAAAAAAAAGATGAGGGGAGTGAAGCCACAATAGTGGTTTACAATTTGATGGAGGATGGAAAATTCACAAAAATGAGCCCATGGAAACAAAATTGGTTTTAGGGGTTCAAACGAACCTATAGGTTCGAGTGAACCCACTTAAATACTTTCCCCCTGTTTCTCACCCAAAAAAAAAAGGAAAATGAAAATTAAAAGGTGGTTCACTCGAACCAAGGTTCAAGCAAACCCTAGTTCAAGTGAATCCCCCTTATCCCTCATTCTCCCCCTCATACACAAAAAAAATCTAAATTTTTCACTTCGGAGCTTGGGTTGAAGATGAAAATGGTGGAGACTTCACAAACCCAACTGGAATCAGGTAGTCCTCAGAATGAGCTATCCAACGAATATAATTTTAATATGTTTTGGTTTTATTATGTATTTGTTTATTTAGTTTTATTAAACATAGGGTTTTCACCGAAAATCAAGCTCTCTATTCTGCACATGTGGAAAAATAGCAGATTATAAAAAAAAAATTGAAAAATATGAGTGCACCAGATATTGAAGTCCTTGATCCAACAAAAAAAAAGAAATAATTTTGATACATACAAAAAATTTTATGCATTATACAACCGCTATGTTTGAATTGTAATTGGTTTGACTTTGAAACTTGATTAAAAAAAAATATTCAATAAAAAAATATCTAACCAAGTGGAAGCACTAGATATTGGAGTTACAAATCTAAATTCAAAAGAATTAGAATTTTATCCTTCATGGAAAAAAAGTTATACATTATACGGTGAGCATCAGTTTTTAAAAATGTTGTTTCCTAAAAAAAACTAGTTTTCAAGGGAGATGGAAAAAGAAGCGCAAACTAATTCAAAAAAATTTGAAAAAAATATATTTAGAATCTACAAACAAAATTTCATGAAACTCTATTTTGCATCATCTTCAAATTCCTCATGGTTTAGCTGCTATAGGTGCCCGAAAGTGAAGATTTAGTTTAAAAAAATTATTTCAGTCTCCAGTTTGGCCAAAAATTGTAAATCACTATTGTGGGATCACCAAGGGAATATGGAGTGGCTCTAGTAAGAGTACAAATGCTGGTTTGATAATACCATAAGGCAGGATTAAGTTGGATGTGTCAGTCACAGGCAACATCATCAACAATCTTCTTTAGGATTTTGATAATGGTTTTGTTAGATGCCTCTTCTTGACCGTTACCCTGGGGGTAATATGGAGTAGCAAAATGGTGGTGGATACAAAATTTCTCATACAATTCATGGACATACTAATTTTTGAAAGGGCAACCATTATCTGTAACAATATATTGGGGCACAACATAATGGAATATGATGTAATTAAGGATGAAATTGGTTATTTGTTTATTGGTAATATAGGTCATCAAGATGACTTCAATCCATTTTATAAAATATTTAGTTGTAGTGAGAATGAATTTATGGCCATTCTCAAATGTAGGGTGAATATTTCCCATAAGTTCGAGTCCCATTGAGACAAATGCCATGGTAATGTAATTGGATGAAGTTCTTGAGTAGGGTCATGCAAAAGATCTCCATGTATCTGACATTGTTGACATTTCTTAACAAAATGATATGTGTCACGTTCCATAGTAAGCGAGTAGTTTCTAGTTCGCATGAGATTTTTAGCCAAGGTAGGACCACTAGAGTGAGCTCCACATATATGATTGTGTACCTCATGTAAATATTTTTGTGCTTCATCTAAATTGATACATATAAGGAGGGTGTTGTCTAAACTATGGTGGTAAAGGGTATCACCGATGATGACATATCTAGAGGCTTGTCGAATAAAAGGTTTGACATTGATTGAAAAACAAATCGAGAGGAATGATTTGGTCATGTAAATAGTTATAAAGGTATTTATACCAAGGGGAATCAAGACCAATACTTTCACATACGATCTCAAATTATAGGTTATCGAGCACATGGATCAACAATTGTTCCACCAAGAGATGGTATTGAGGTACATTGTTAGGTATATCTAAGAGAGATCCTATGGTGGCCATTGCATTAACTGCTTTATTTTGAATTCTTGGAATCTGATTGAAGATAATGACATCAAAATATTGCTTGAAACTATTTACCATTCCCTTGTAAGGCATAATGTTTTCATCCTTTGTATCATAATCATCATTGACTTGTCAGATAACCAATTGTGAATCATCGTAGGCTTGGAGGTTCTTGATTTTCCATTTAATAGTGCCATTCAAAGTCCTATGAGTAATGCTTCATATTCAACCATGTTATTGGTACAAGAGAATGTTATCTTGTATGAATTGGGTATTGAGTCTCCTTGAGGTGTGATGAAAATAATTTTGGCTCCAGAACCATGATTTGTGAAGGATCCATCAAAATACAATTTCCATGTGGTGGAAGTATCTATTGTGAGAATTAACTCATTAGGGAAATCAGACACCAAAGGATGATCTGCTATTGTTGGAGTGTTTGCAAGTTGATTGACTATCACTTGTCCTTTTATTTCCTTTTGATCAACATATTCTATATCAAACCCACTCAAGATCATTACCCACTTTTCTAGTCAACCAATTAAAGTTGCTTTGTTGAGTAAATAATTCAATAGGTCTATCTTTTCTACTAGATTTGTCTGATTATTTAGCATATAATGTTGAATCTTCTAGGTGGAAAAGATGATTGCAAGACATGCATGTTCAATAGGTCTATAGTTAATATCCTATCCCACAAGGGTACAACTGATATAGTATATGGCCCTTTCCTTTCCTTCTTTATCATTTTGTGCCAAAAGGGCTCCCAATGCTAATGGTGTTGTTGATATATAGTATTAGAGGTTTACCATCAATGGGTGGCATGAGTACTAGAGGGTATAATAGATAGTCTTTGATTTGGTGAAATGCCTTTTGAAAACAATCAATCCATATGAATGGGAATCCCTTATGAAGAAAGTGCTAAAACAAATGACATTTATTGGCCAAGTGCTTTCCTTGGAGATTGCATAATTGAGACAAAGTTTCTGGTGGAGGCATATCCATGATAGCCTTTAATTTTATGGGGTCTACCTCAATACCTCTATGAGACACAATGTACTCTAGTAGTTTGCTAATGGTTACCCCAAAGACACACTTCTTCAAATTTAGTTTGACCTTGTATTCCTCCAATCTTTTGAAAATTTTGTCTAGCACATCAAGATGACTGTCTCTTGAAGGGGACTTTTCCAACAAGTCATCAACATAACCTTCCATAAGTGTATGCATATAATCATGAAAGATTGTAGTCATATCCCTTTTAATGTACATATGTACATTGTTGTAACCAATTTTAATGTACATATGTACATTAAAAAGAAACCATAGTCAAGGATATTTCTACATGGATCTATAAGGATGTAGAAGATATCGAGCCTGCACAATTACTAGTTGACCAGTATGGAAAAGGTTTTGAGATCATGAAACAAAAAGGCTATGATGGACATAGTGGACTTGGTTTGCACAAGAAAGGAATGATAGAACCCCTATTTCCTAACAAGTTATCAAATAACAAAGGGATATGGTATACACCATTAAAATTGAGTCCTCCTCATACTAAGTTACTTTTAGGAAAAGATGCTAATGTTTCTAATGATGTCAAGACATCAAAGGAAAATACCGAGACCAATTTTCCCAAAACTGAACATACTAGTGGTTGAGCTTGGATTGAGACCTTTTGGGATCCTAATGATACCTTAGTATTTACCCTAACCACCCTATCCTTGAGCTATACTGATACTAATGATGATTTAACCCTAGTCTACCTACAATTGATAGATTGGGACCAGCAAGGACCTTTGAGCTTAGACATATTCGAGAATAATGAAGCAATAGTTGAGTTTATGGGACTTTGAGAAGTAATACCTATCAGGGATCACAAAGTTGGATTTATCATAGATCTTGACAAAACAACTTAATTTTGGGAATCTACTCCACCCTCTAGCCACAAAAGTGAAAAAATAAAAAATGATAGGTCTTTAGCTGAAAACTGAAAGATTCCTTTAGACCCTAAAAAGTAAAAGGAAAGGATGTATCTAAGGGTGAAAAAATATCTAAGGAACCCAAGGATGGAGGGTTGGATGTACTACCTACAAGTCAAGAGAGATCATTGCTTGTAGAAAAGTCAAAGGATATAAACATTGGTACTGGTGATAGTCTTAGAATTGTTCACTTTGCAGTGTCTTTGAAAATCACTGAAAAACTAGAATTCATCAGCTTCTTTTCAACAAGACAAATCAATTTTGCTTGGTCATATGTTGATATTCTTGGGTTGGATCCTGAGTTAGTTTTGCATAATTTTCCATTGTTCCCAAATGCATAACTCATACATATGAACTCCTTTCAAGATGATTCAATTTGTGTTAGGTTCGTATCAGAGAGCTCTTTAACATGGTGTTGATTCTTTGAGCATTTGGAACAATTGAAGTTTTGGTGAATATATCCACCTGGATCAAGGATCAACATATGATGCTCCCATAGAAATTTTATGGATATAAAATCCAAAAACAAACACTGAATACTCAGGACCAAGCTTAGATAACAAATTTAAAATTAGTTGTAAATCCTCCTTATCAATATTGCAATATTTTAGTTGTGTTCTTAGTTGCTTAATATTGTAGATGTAGTCTTGGATGTAGTCAAAAAAATTAGGATCAAGATTCATCAAATCATTATCAATTTGATATCCCCTAATCTTATTAGATTTACCATACAAATTTTCAAAAGTATCCTAAAGCTCCTTAGGTTTCTTGCATGATTCATTATGAAATTCTAAATTAAAAGAGACTAATCAACATATGCATCCAATTGTTTTCTCACAATCAATATCCCATCTTTCTAGTTATTTAGCATCAATAGGTTGAGAAATGGTTTATTTTAGATGGCCTAAACAATCCTTTTCCATAAGATAATTCCATACTAATTTTATCCATGATGCATAATTTTATGGAGTTAGGAGTTCAATTTGAGATTTCCCCATTGCAAGAACACACAACAAGAAAAATAAATTAATCAACCACTACAAGATTTCCCCCTCAATTACTCAATCAAGAATCACTCCAACAATATATGATTTGACACTTTATATGCATTACGATTACAAGTGTCACTTGCCAACAATAGTGAAGTGGACTTGATCTTAGTGCTTACAAATGTCAAATTTGGGTACAAACTCAAACTGTACTATTTAGATAGAATGAGATCAATTTGATCATACCACTATAAATTATATAAAATATTATGCACTTTCAAAAAAATTACACCCAAAAATGTTATCGTAGGAGTGATAACAAAGCCTCAAAAGTTCCCAAAATGATAATGACTCAACAACACCAGTGAAAATCTATAATTTTTGGAAACTCAAAACATTAAAATAAAAAATCAATTGAACCACTACAAAGAGCACACAATTCTACCCAAAATATAAAAGATTATTTAGAAAAGGAGGTCTTGAGTTCTAATTATGAGCCTCTAAAAATTGAGTGCAAAAACGAGAATTGCATTGGAGAGGGGGGCCAAAAAATTTAGGTGCCTACTAACATCATTGTTGATGCAATGTTGATGTCAGTAGTCAACTACAAAATATTCACCTCCTATTGGAATATTCAAACATTAGGTGAAATCTCTGGAGATTTTGTGGAAAATGCTTTCCACTTGATGAAATATTCACCCTAATAGAATATTTTGTAGAATATTTATTTAGCCACCGAAAATTTAGGTGGTGAAATCTTCTTGGTATATTCTATTGCAAGCTTTTAAAATACCACCCACCTGCCGATAGTGGGGTTTTGGTGAGTTTTTTTTTCTAATAAGTGGTTGGTAGGGGTTGTGCCATGTGGTGATCTTTTGCTACAAGTGGGTACCACATGCACCCTACACTATATAGGAGGTACCTCAAGTGTAGATCTATGTAGGAATACCATACTTGCCTTAATATATGTATATATAATATAAAATTTGAAATTTGGAAAATATAGATTTTAAAATAAATTTATTGTGTGATCATACCCCCTTATTTATGACACCTACAATTATGATGCTTGCAACCCTACAGTCATACTGATGAATCAGGGGAGGTGAAATTTTTTTGAAGGCTTTGGGTGAAGTACTTGGATCTTGACTTGGCCTTCTGGATGTGATGCTTTTTGACCCAAAATGCTCCAAAATTACAGCTACCTCTCAGATCTAGAAATGACCTCTCAACTTCAAACCCTCATAGATTTGGCTTCATATGTCCAATTTGGACAAAAAATAATGTAAAAATGACTTTCATGAATCCTTTTAACTCAATGGTGACCTCATATTTGCACCAATAAGCTCCAAAATGAACTTGCAATATAAAGACACAAAGAGGAAACCCCCAAATCTGGTATTTCTATCAAGTTTTGTTTTATTTTCTAGATCATCATTCAATGCAAGAGAAGAGCATACTCAACTTTTCAAGATCCACCAAGATTTGAAACATATATATCTCAATCAAGATTGTCAAGAAGCAACCCCACAAGCTCTAACACCATGTAAGATTTTGTATAGAATACTCTACACCATACAAAATTTAATTGAAAATTGTAGCCACCCAAGATCTAGTAACTTCTATGAAAGCACAAGAGAGATCGTCTATGAAAGAATAATGATATTCCATCAAAGGAGGCAAACGATATATTATAATTGGATGGATTCTCAAATGAGAACCCCTTGGTTATATAGCCAAGGTGAGACATAGGATTAGACAAGATCAAGACACATGTCTTAATCCTATGACATGAGAAAACTAATATTAAATTACCTATACACAAGAAGTAAATGACATAAGATAAGATATAATACCAACTAAGACTTCTAGATAGATTCCTAGAGCCTAAGTAAACTTAAAATGTTAATAAGACCTCCTAGATTAATTAGTTACCATTAATTAATTATCTAAAGTATAGAATAATTTTATCCAAAGGTTTAAATTTCCTAATTATCTAAAATTTAACTTCCACAATTAATTAATTAACATTCCACAAAATCTCTTCATTAGGGTTCTTATTACCTTACACCATAAATAACTTGCATTTCACTTGAGGATTAAGAAACCTCCTAGATGAAATTTAAAAGATCAATCTTCTAAAGCTTCATTAATAAGATTTTTTTGTTCTTGATTTATCGATAGATGATTGATTTTAGATAACTACTATATAATATATTCATGAACAAAACATAAATTTATACTTAAATCATATACACCACTTTACTATTGTACCCTTACCACACTAGATTCATAGCTTATTACCTAGATTACCCCTTACTCTAGGTAGTACTTTTCTTAAAATGCAATAAACTACCATTGACTTAATTCATTTGTAAAGATGGAAGTAGTTGAAATTTTATCATGACAAAAATTATTAGGGGATATACATGTATCTATTTCTAATTAGTTTTTATATAAATTTCATTATCTCTTTCATTTTTCTTAAGACATGGTGCAAATCAATAGTTGAGAATCCACAAGATTGTCAATTATTGCAGCAAATTCACCTCTAAGATTTTTGAAAGAAAAAATGGAAAACACAATAAAATAAGAAATATAAAATTATTGTTTCACCCCAAAATTCTTGCAACAATAATGCGACACAATGGATTCAGCAATTGCCAAACTATGCCACTCCCACAACACCAATCTACAAGCAATCATAAGAAAACTTAAAATACTCTAAAAAACATCTACAAGAAAGCCAAAATCTGATCATAACTCTCTTTGAACAGAAAAAAACACTTGCAAAACACATCAAACGCCATAAAATCCTTGCCCCTTCCATACAATCTCCATTTTCTCATATTCTCCTCATTTCTTTCTTGACCAAAACTCCCCAAGCAACTTGGGTGTGGCTTTTTCTCTCCTCTGCCAATCAAACTTCCAGAATTCTCATTACTCCTTCCTAGGCATGGGATTTCCTCTTCCAGGTATGTGTTTTCAATTGCAATTCAAAAAATTCCTTCTTGCCTCTCAACCCACTCTCTCCACTCCCTCAACGCCTTGCATCACATTTCTTCAACAAAATGCAATTTTAAATTTTTGAATGGAGTTACAATTTACATTAAATGCCTACTCACAAGCCTAGGCATAATATTTTTCCTTTTTGGAAAATTAACAACTTTTAAACATTTTTAAAATAATTAATAAGTGAATCAATTAATCCATTGATTTTTTACAATCCCAACATTAAACCTTATCGTGTTGGAGGAGTTGAGGATTTTAATAAATTGTGCCTACAAGAAAATCAAAATAAAATACAAACATCAAAATTTAAAATGTTTTTAGATGTGCAGTATTGTTCATGCACCCAAATACTCCTACATCAAACATCCCAAGTAAGAAAGAATGTTTCATGAGAGGGAGCTCATGAACATTCATCTGGTCGAGGTATGCCAAGCTTGGGAAGTTCTAGAGCTTCCATCCATGTTGTCTCCTCCAAATTTTCCCCTTTCCATTTGATTAAATACTCTTTGTATTCTTTGCCTCGTGTCTTATGTACCACTCTAGAATCAATCACTTTATCTACTTCTTCACCCTTTGGCTCTAGAAATTTCTACCCCCATTGTACTTTGGTTGGAAAATATGAAGTATCACCATCCTTTTCATATTTTTCCTCTTCATGAAAATGATATAAATCGGCTACATTGAATATTGGAGAAATACCCAACTCTAGTGGTAGTTATATTTCATAAGTATTAGTTGAAAATTTACTAATCACCTTACACAAATCAATATTTTTCCACTTCATCTTGTCATAAGTTCCTTGTGGGAGTCTCTCCTTCCGTAGGTGTGCCAAAACCAATTATCCAACCTCAAATTATTACTCTCTCCTTTTTAAATTGGTATGTTCCTTATATTTCTTATTGTTGGGCTCTAGCTTTTCCTTGACTTCCTTATGTAGTTCTTGCAAGTAATTTGCATATTTAGCTACAACAATTCTTCCCAAATCTACACTATCCCTTAGTTCATGTACACCTCTATTGATGGAATTATTATATGTTGTTGAAAGAACACCAATAGATTGAGAGGGGGGGTTGAATTATTATATAATTGTTTTTATCAAATCAAACAACAGACAAAATTTAAGGTTCCATAAAAACATCCCACACAAAGCAGACACCAAATACACAAGGAAAACCCTAGAAGGGAAAAACCACAGTGAGAAAAGTTTCTTGAGTCTATAATTTCTCAAATCCAACCTCACAATCAAAGATATTACATATGTTTTGTAAGCGCCCACTTATAGGTAGATTAACACCCAAGACAATGTTTTGAGGCACCAACCTCTAGGTACACTACACACCCAATTGAGAACCAACTCAATTTTCTGAGGCACTAACCTCTAGAATATTACAAGTTTATATATGTTGAAAACTGGTTCTTCTTCAACCTAAGAATGCACCTTTTCAAATCATAACTTTGACTCTCTTCCTTTGTTTTTCACTCCTCTTGATTCACCATACAAAAATCATCTAATTTCAATAGATTTTCAACAATCTTAATAGATTTTTCCTCTAACCTAAAAAAATTTCAAATCAACATCTATTTATTCGAATAATAATACATTCATATCTCCATTTTACACATGCAATGGTTGTAGATCTATATTCATTAAACACTCATGCCACCACTCTAACAATGACAGTGAATATTTCCATAGTTACACAAAAATCCTAACTGAATCACAAGCCTTTGAAATCGTCATATTAATGATTTTTTACACAAATATTTAAATCAGATTCAAAACTATAACTATCTGTCAAATTTTGTCTTTTGGAGATAACCATTTTGGTCAATTTTAATATTGACCATCGATATTGACTTTATTACCAAGCATGTACATGTGTCATCATCACATGTGGAATGTGTGTTGCTACTTCATTCATAATTGTGTTTGCATTTTGAGTTTCGGTTATCAGCCTTACCCTTTACCTTCTGCCATCCTTCAAAATGCCTTCACATTTTGGATCTCAGCTATCAACCTTACCCTTTACCTTGTACCATCCTTTTAACTTAAACCACAAGCCATCCCTTTGATGTCTAAACTTCCAATGGCTCCTTCGAGATTCGTTTAAGTCTCAATTCATCGATTATCAAGATTTGTGTTCATTGTTTACCTATTTCTTACTTTTTGATAAGGTGTTAAGCCCTCCATTCGCTTCACAATCCTCGAGACCACCCTTCAACTTTTGGTGGTTGAGATTTTGAACTTGTACCAACTTTCCTACTTTGGCTTTTGAAATTCAAATATTTGTGAGATTCAGGTGTCAATCATCCCTCTTACCTCCTTTCAAATCTACAGAACAAGTTAAGTCTTCTTTTTGTCATCTGATGCCCAATTCCTCCCTTTGAAATATTTAGTTGTCTTAATAATTTGGGTATCAACCTTTGAGCTTTTATCATTATCCTTGTCTTATCTATTTGATAAGGTGAAAGCCTTCTCATCGACCTCTGACGCCTGACACCTTTAGAACTTCACTCTTTCTTTCTTTGTTTCTTTGATCATGTGATATAAGGGATTCTCGAAGCTCAAAGCTTGATTAGACTTTGATCTAATAGACTAACTCCTTATATTTTAGCAAATGATATAAGATAAGCCTGAATTTTGAAGTCTGAAATTATGTTACTTAACATTTCTAGCGAGTGGTATAAGGAAAGCTCGATGCCCGAACATCATCAACTCTTCAGGACTTGCACTACAAACTTTAGAAAACTCTTTGAGTTAATCCACAAACATCAATTATCATCATGAATACCCTTTGACATCAATGACAACAATTCTAACATATGCAAACTCAGCTTGTGCAAGTACCAAATCCTATTGTTTTGGCTTCCCATCTATCAAACATCTCAACAAGTTTCTAAGGCTTTGGTTGACTACTTCAGTTTTCCTATCCATTTGAGGATGATAGGCTAAGCTGAAAGTTAATTTTGTATCCAACTTCTTCCATAATGTTTTCCAAAAATGAACAGAAACTTAGAATATCTATTTGAAACAATGCTCTTAGGTAATCCATGTAGCCTCACAATATATTTGAAAAATAAATGTGCAACGTGTGTTGCATCATTAGATTTCTTGCATGGAATGAAGTGTGCCATCTTGGAGAATCTATCTACTACAACAAAAATAGATTCATTACCTTTTTGAGTCCTTGTCAGCCCAAGGACAATGTCCATACTCACATCTTCCTGTTAGGGTTAGAGATGGCAGATATCTAACAATTAAATGCAGATTTAATTAATAAACAGAGAAACTAAAACACACACAGAATAAATCATAACACAGATAATTTAACGTGGTTCACCCAATCTGGGCTACATCCACCAAACCGCAGCCATCCAATACTTTTATTATCCAGTGTAAAACCTATTACAATCTTGCAAATAATCGCGTTTTTCTCATACTAAAATACCCATCCGAACCCCTTTTGTCAAGCTTAGAAGCTTCCAGATTTTTGGGTTCTACAAAATCAATTTTTTTGCTTTTTCGGTGATCATGCGAAAAAGTAGGAGGAAAATTTTTCTCGGGGGCTACCGCCCCCGAACCCCCGCCTAGGGCCCGGCCCAGCCCCGGACCCCGGCAAGGATAGGGGCCAGGGTGTACAGTATAGCATGATCAGTCGCCACATACGAACACTTCCCATGTGGTCTTTCAAGTGTATGCAAAGGCTGATATAATCTAGTGTTTTTGACTTGTTCCTTTGGCATGTTGACATATCGAGCACCCTTGCACTATATTCTTCACATCCCAAGTACATCCTTGGTCAATAGTAACATTCTTGAAGCTGCCCCAAATTTTTATCCACCACAAAGTTCCCTCCAAGTGCTCCACTATGTTTCTCTCTAATTAAATTCTCTCTCATTGATCCCCTTAGAATGCATAATTGTTGTCCCTTAAATAACAATCCTTATTGAATGAATTATTCTAGTCACTTGGTTCTATCCCCTTCAATTGGGCATTTTTAGGCTTTCCATGCTTCACCAAAATCAAAATCCTTCTCATACATTTTCTTCATGGAGTCAAAACCCATAACATTTACTTGCATCTTATTTAACAACAAACGTATTCTACTTAATGCATCAACTACTTGATTTGACTTGCCACTTTTATGTTTTAAAAAAAATGAGTGACTTTGAATAAACTCAACCCATTTCATGTGTCTTTGATTTAGCTTACCTTCATTGTTAATCAATAGTAAAACATGATGATTGGTGTAGAGGACAAACTCATTTTTTCTATTTTTTCTATTTGATAGTCTGTTATGGGATCTATCTTTACAAACTATTTTATTTTTGTCTTATCATTTGTTAAAGACATAACTCGAGGTTCTTGATTTACATATTTTGGCATGCAAATTTTTATGTAATAATAAAATTAGATAGCATAGTCAACTTAGAATAAGAGAGAGAAATCTTTAAATTTGGAGGACGTGATCATAAGTGAAATTCTATTTAAAGAAAAAAAAAACACACATATTATTTATTCAATGATGGAAATAATGGAAGTTGGTCTTGGCCATTGGGGACTAGTATGGGTTGATGGAGCATTCGTTTCATGTTTAGATCATTTTTTATGTAAAATAACTCAATTACAAGTACTAGAATATTATTTATTAGAACAAAGTGAAACAAGGTGTAAAATAAGAGAGTAAAAGAGTGTAACACTTTTCTCCTCTACAAGAAATAATGGAATGCTTTTACAAACTATCAACTTAAGAAGTATTAAATATTTACAAATAACTATTGTGCTAAAAAACTTACTTATAAAGAAGCTGCTATTAAAACCTTCCAAAATTATTGATAAATATTAATTATATTATCTCACATTTCAAGAAAAATAGTCTAGTGTCATCTATTTAAAAAAATATTACATGATCTCATTCAAAAGAGAATTATTTCTAATTTTGAGATAAGAATGGTTCCATACCTATTCTATTAGCAATGTAAAAAAAAATTCTCTAAAACTTAAAAATAAGATTTAATATTATTTAAGATAAACAATTTAGAAAAATCAAAAGTATACAATATAAAAGATTATTTTTTAAAATAATTAACTATGAAATCTTCTAAAATTGCCTATAGAACAATTAAAATAAAAAACTATTTGCTATTAATTGTTATTTTTAAAGATGGTTAATGAAATGGTAAGCCTTATAACCATCTATTAAAAATGATTTCAAGTAAAGATTCCTCTAAATATTCTAAATCTTATAGATATTATTATATGGATATATGAGAATATTTATTAGTTAGAGAATGATTCCTTTAACTAGTCTGAAATCGAATCCTTTTCATTACAAATAATTGTGATGGAATCTTCCACCAAATTGTTATATTCTTAATATTTGGATAATGAATTTTATATGGGGGTGGATAAGTTTGAATAGTTATAAATTAAAGAGGCCCTCCTTCCGCTGGTTAAAAAAATGATTATTTATAAATGAAATATTCCCTTATAGTTGGGGGCTTTTTCAAGCCAATAATGTAGTTTAGTTGAATAATGATATTGCACACTCTCTAAGGGATTTGAGAATTTAAGGTCAACTTGATGATGCAAGGGTATTTATGAAAAATATAGCTATGTTAAATTGTATATTAATTTTAACATGTATAGTCATATTTTATATGTATTTGTATATTATTTTTTATATTTGACATTTATTACATTTTTAATATTTAGACATTCATTTTAATATTAAAATTAGTTGTTATTTGTCATGGGTTAATTTTATAATATAGGATCAATTAATATTCTATATAATTCATTTTTAAATTTTAAATTTTAATTTTTAATTTTTGAGATACATATTGTGTTGGTTGGTGTCTATTTCATTTTTATTATGGATAGATTTGGTATATGTTTCATTTGATTTATTGATTTTTATTGATATTCAAAGACATTCAATGTGCATTCATTTATTAGCCAATGCATATCTTAATATCTTATGCATTAAAGGGGAGAATCATTCTAGAAACACTTTGATTGGAGGTCTAAAATGTGTCTAATCTTGTATTAAATCATTCTATGATATTTACATCATTGAAGAGTTTTATCATTGATCATTTTCATGACCATAAATCTAGTCTAATCAAAGGGCCCAACTTAGGAGAATGTGACCTTTGTGATTCAATAATATCCTTAATATATTTTTAAATAATGCTAGTCCTTGATAGTTAGTACAAAGTATGGAATCTAGTGAAATATAATGAAAAAGTAGTTGCCTAGATCCAGGGTAGAGATTAGATCCATGTTACATAGAATCAACCTAAAGTTGTGAGATAGACTCAAAGTAGACTTGGCATACTATTTGGATTTTGAGATGAAGTATAGACAAATAGGATACGTGTTCAATCTTGAGGTAAATGAACTTCAATGTGACATTAGAGTTATTTATTTTCATCATTCTTGAGCTAAGTACATTAAACCCTTTTCATTTAATTCTATAATTAGCATTTACTTTTGAATCATTTAGTGACAAATTTTAATTGTTTTAATCTAGGTTAATGTATTTTTGGTCATATGCGTTTATTTTATTAGTCTAAGTTAACATTAGTATCATTAAACTAATGATCATATATGCCCTAATACATAAAATGCAAGATCTCAACAACTGGCAGATAGAAATAGCAGTTTGCAAGTGGATTTGGGAAGTATAGATGACAACAAACCTGCTTAGAAAATTTGGTTTTGATGTGCCTACAAGGAATCATTCACCCAATGACGAATGGGTCTTTGAAAGGGATACCAAAAATACTTTTTATAGTCCTCTGGTGCTAGATCTGAGATGTTTTCTACCTGCAAATTTATCATAAATGAATTCTGCAACTTAGTTTTTGTAGGTTGACAACAATAATGGAAACAAATGCAACAATGCAAAATTTCTCTTCAAGAGCTCCTCAATCCTTCTTCAACCTATAACCTACACATATACAAAGAGGGAATAGTTTTTGTGTCATATAGGGGTTTGCCTCAGTCAAACCCCATGAATAGTGTTCCCACTTTCACAATGGCAACGTCAATGATGAAAACCTTAATGGAAAGGAAGGAAATGATGAATAAATAATTTGTTGCAAATCATCCCCCTTCAATGGCTTCCTTGAAGGTTGAAGACATACACATCACTTCAAGGGAATTAGATCTTTCTTGCTTGATTTTCTTGAATGCTTGAATGCATGAAGCCCTACAACACTTGTTAGCCTTCACAAGACAACATGAATACACATAAAATTTGACATGATGTTAGGATCTCGATTGTTGCTATAAATGATAATGTTGCTCTTGAATGTTCAATTATGCTCTTGAGAATAATGCTTGATCATAAGTTCTCCAAATTATTGCTTAGATTTCAAATGATAAAAATATTATGTACCTATAGGTGTTTATCCAATTTCCTAAAAATTATATTCCAAAAACTAACACTTACAATTTGAATTTTAATCATTAAAATGCCACCAAAAACATATTTTAAATTGGGTCTTGGCTCATAAAGGGGACCCATTTTCCCATGGGCGAATGGGTGCTGGCCTATACTTTCAAGACACACATGATCCAAGGCAATTTTTAAACTATTAAATACATTTATTTAATGTTGGTACCCCTTTCGGAAATTAGTAAGAATAAGGCTTTGGAATGCATAATTTAGCAAATTAAAAGCTTAATTAAGTCCAATATATTAAGGGACCCAAACATAGTGTGAAATTGTAAAGGTATACAATTTTCTACACTACATAAGTTAATTTTTTGGGCATCATATGGAACAATGTGTCCATCTTGCAGGGGTTTTCTTGAATCAAAAGAATAATAGTATCCAAAAAAGATATGGGCATATTATAAAATCCTCTAATGGTAAGATCTGATGGTTGTATTTTTGACTTATTTATTTCTAATTATTGCAAGCAATTTTGAGTACATGTGTTAAAGCTAGATCCATTATCAACTAAAACTCATTTGATGAAAAAATTGCTACTTTTTACCATGATATGCAATAATAATGATATTTTTAGGTAGAATTTCTTTATCATCAAATAATCTATTGTGACTTTCCTTGTATCCAATATACTCAATCAAAGATGTAACTAATTATAGTGTATTATTGGATCCAACTTTTATTTTTTCAAATCCTTTTGCATAATATCTCTTAATAAGGAAATGTGCACATTGTGTCCCATAGAGATATATTGGCTTGAGTGATCTACATTTGTTAAATAATGACATATTCATTTTTTTACTTGTGGCTTGAGGCATAAAAGATCAATTAAGCATATTAACTAGTAAGATTAGTGGTGGTAGATTGTTAGCTTGTCCTCTTCCTAACCTTTGATGTTTATGTCCCACAAGATAATAATCAAGTGAATTCGGGGTAGGAAATAAGTAAGGTATAGGAGAGACAAAAACTGGAGGAGTTTATGGTGAACTCCTCAAACACCCCAGAATCATCTGCAAGACAAAATAACTTCCATAAGAGAGAAATGGTAGAAATATCATGCTATCATTAAGATGCAAGAATGACAAACTAAATATGGCAAAGTACATATGAATCCTCGCTTAAATAGGCAAGGTTGAGATGTATTATGTAATATGATGTTGACATGTGTCATAATCTTATGACATGTGACAACTAACTAACTACCTAGGAAATGATGCTAGATAAGTTAAGACTTCTAGAAAAGACAACTCATCCTTCTAGAAGGAATCTTATATCCTAAGAAAATATGTGAACCTATCACCTAGTAAATAATACCTAGGAATATAATTAAATGCCTAAGTAAACTTATGTAAATGTAATTAAATAATTAATTACACCAACACCCCCCCATAAGTGCAACTTAGGGAGGAAATTACTATGCAGATGATGCAAAGATGGGTCCCAGCTATGAGGCCATGTTAGCTACCCATGTACAAATTGAATGCAAAGAAATCTCTCACAAATAGAGAAAAAGAGAAAACCTAGTGGGACAAAACTCCTCCCCAAAAGAGAGATGAAATACAATAATGATATCCATCACAAATCCAATCAATCTCCATCCACACAAAGGATGAAAAGAGAGACCATTCAACCCCCCATAATGAGATAACCTATTGCAAGAGAAGCACTGGAAGTACACTATGGAGTAACACTAAAATCCTCAATTTGGCAAGCAAGGAAAGATACTTTTGTTTGCTAGAAACCATATTAGAGTCACTTAAGGACTCAAGTCAAAATTTGAAAAGCAACAACAGACCTGATGCCAAGGAACACTAGAGAACTCACAAACTGGCACAACTCTGGAATCTATGAAGCAACGTTGATTGAAAAATGATCTGGAACTGAAATAAAGTGTAGAGAAAATGTAAACCTAATGCACACAAAAAAAGAAAATAATGCATGCACTGATGACTGTTCACATCTGCCTCCATGATGAAAAATAACCTCAAATCTATGTAGAAGACAAAATCAACTTTTCGATGATATAAAGATTTTGAAAAATGGATGTCGTATGCTCAAGTTATGAATTTTTGAAAAAATGGATAAATTGTGTCAATCAAAAATGCAGACACGACCCTTCTGATTTGATTTCTGGAAAATTTACTTGTTGCATGCAAAAACTAATTGATATCCAAATAGTATTTTGATGCAAAGAACAAAACAGAGAAATATTTTTTTGAATCAACAAACAAAAGATGAAAAAATAAATTTCTTTTGACCTTCAACCTGTAGGAAAATGACGTGTGACACTTTTTGGACAACAATTTTCTTCAGATATGCTTACTATTTGCAAAATCTAGCAAATACCCAGATGAAATTTTGACCTTGGCTACAAAACTCAAAAAATCATTTTTCCTACAAATGAGTGGAAGCTAGATTTTCTGAAGCAAAAATGAAAATGGCTCCAATATAAATGGTTGGATCAAACCTTGTAGATTTGACAAAATACGTCAAATTTTGACAAAACAAAAGTCGATCTTGACTTTCTCTGCTGACTTGGATTCAATGGTGAGGCTCTCAAGACCCCAACTCTCATCCAACAAAAATTTCACGCCAAGATTGGTCTCTCAGATCTGGGAAGAAGTTTGTAGCACTGAAGCTCTGATACCATGTAGTAGTTTATGATGAACTCCTCAAACACCCCAGAATTACCTGCAAGACAAAATAACTTCCACAAGAGAGAAATGGCAGAAATATCATGCTATCATTAAGATGCAAGAATGCCAAACTCAATATGAAAAAATACATATGAAGTATTGCTTATATAAGCAAGGTTGATATGTAGTATGTAATATGATGTTGACATGTGTCATAATCTTATGACATGTGACAACTAACTAACTACCTAGGAAATAATGTAGATAAGATAAGACCTATAGAAAAGACAACTCATCCTTCTAGAAGGAATCTTATATCCTAAGCAAACATGTGAACCTATCACCTAGTAAATGATACCTAGGAATATAATTAAATGCCTAAGTAAACTAATGTAAGTGTAATTAAATAGTTAATTACACCAACAAAAACCATATTAATAGAATTAGTATAAAAATATATCTATCATGAGATATTCTCTCTAAAATCATGTTATTCCCATTTGAATTAGCGCTAGAAAATAATGCAATGAAAATAATGACTAAATTTATGAAGTGTAGAGAAAACAAGATGAATCAAACCATTACAAAGGTTTGCCACTTAAGTATAGAAAGACTCAGTAATCCACAAGATGTCATCATCTAAGTATTCATAATTAGCAAGTAGGAAATATTTCACATGAAATAAAGCATAAAAGGACCCTTCATAATCATGTAAGAGTTCTTCACTATGGTTTATAAAGCCACCATGTAGAGTAGAATAATGCAATGAAGCATCGACACAATCTACATGAGAAACTGAGTTATCATCAAAGAATAAGATATCATCATGTGGGGTGGAAGTATGTAAAATATTATTATATATTAAGTATCCATAGATTCAACATGAGATGCAAAAGAATGATTCTAATGTGTTCAACATCATGCATTAAAGGAGATAACTCATTCAAAGCACCTAAATTTATGGACATAGGATTATCATGACATGCAAGAAATGTATGATCACTAGGTATATTGATGTGATGAATAGGTGAATCAAATGATAGATCCTAACTTAGTGTATGCTCATCATTATCACAAGACATATGATCATCATAAATATATGAATAAATTAAGTAAGCACCTATAATAACTTATGGTTTGCACTAGCCAATTTGGTGAAATAGGGAAGTGATATATGACATGACAAAACAACACATATATAGAGAATGCATGCATATCCTTAGTACAAAAAATCCATAAGTATATCAAGATGGATGTGTCATGTGATATGAAAGATAGGAACATGTCAAATCTTAAATGAATGTATGTAAATAAACTAAGAAAAAAACCCTAAGAGGTTCTAGAATGGTAGAATTTCCTAGGGTGGGAGTGGGAAGAAAGATAAATTGTTATGGATACCCAAAAACTCATCAAAAGACACATAGATACAATGAATACAAACCTTAGAGAACCTATGAAAAATGATAAATCAAAGTTATTTTAGACCCAAAAATTTATAATATAGATTAAAAAGACCCAAGAGGAAGGATATATGGTCTAGGATTGATTAAATTCACCAAAAATGTAAAGGAAAATAACACTTTCCTTATGCTTAATCTAGGCTAATCCAATATGATGCATACACATAAGCAACAATTAATTTAGATCAATTAATGGCAAGTATGAGCATGTGTATTCTTATGTAATAAATGCTAAAGTATGGAAAGTAAACACAATAAATGAAGTCAATTATCAATATACTTGAGCAAGATGAATTTTTTATCCATGCACTAATTCTTTGATGTACGAGGAACATAAATGGAATATGCTAATCTATGGATTGCCTTGGAACAAAGCATTGTGTCTACAGTTTGGTGGATTAAGTTCGCATACTAGGGTCACATTTGTGCATGCAATAATATCCTACACCCTTGGAAATGATCTAGTAGCACAAATGATTTTGCTTCTAGATTCACCATATTTTCCTCTGGTATCTTTACCTTTTCTTATATCTAAGTTTGGTGGCATTTAAAAATACATTTCAAAGATTATCATGATGTTACAAGGGGACATGTTCACCTAGGCCAACCCTTGAAAATGTGTATAAAAGATCAAAGAAACATATCTTAGCCATGAATATGCTCTTATAATGGATATGCAAATTCTAGATTCATTTTAGAGCACTACAATGAAGTGTTTTCTTCCTTAGATGTGGATGATATGCAAATAATGCTTGGAGGATGAGGAGACTTTCAAATGAATGCAATTGAATGACTTTAAATATAAGTACATAGCAATAAATCACATGAACTTTTGTTAAGTGAACCTTTAGATAGGTAAGGAATGGGAGGAAGGTAACCAAAATTTGAATTTGAATTTCAAAAATTTGAGAGTCAAATCCAGCCTATAGAAATGATACAAACTATAAGCAAGCTCGAATTAAGGTGAATAACAGATGTTAAGGGATACATGTGTGAATAGATATAGTTAATGAATGATTTAGGGGAATATACTGGAATATATCTATGCATCAATAAGACAAAAGATAAATAATTAAACAAATAAATAACATAACATAAAAAAATCTAATTTTACATAAGATTATGCCATTTCTTAATATGTGAATATATTATTTTAAATAAATATAACTGAATAAAAAATTACATGCAAGTCAACCTATTTTCTAAAATGCTTTCAAAATAAGATGAATTATCCATTTTCCATCCTTTCGCACAACATGCATTTTAATATAAACAAACATGTGGTAGAGTCTGACTTCATCAAAGGTTAAACTCGAGTTAAAATTTTATCAAATATGGAGTTGACCAATAGACTTAAATTGTAATCCTAAGATTATGGGGCTCACCAGTGGTCGGTTGGCGGAAAGCGGAGTTTGCTTAACATATGATTATCCCTTCCAGTCCAAGTAACAAGTAGTTATACCGCATGCACTCAATGCCATTCAATTTGGATCAAAGTAGGGATAACATAATACCATATGAATAAAAAACCATTATTAATCTTCCTCCACAAGTGGTGGGGTTTAGCGATTCAGAGTTAGCAATTTAAATCTCATGGCGTGTGAAGCAAAATTAATGTGGGCAATGATACTGTTAAAACTCATTGCATGAATGAACCCACTTTACCCTGTGGGGCTTTTCAATTTTCCTGCTACATCAAGCTTCCTTCTGTTAAAATACTATATATACAAATAGAGACTTGTCTTGAACAGCAAGCAGATCATTGGGTGATCACGGAGGTATCAGAGCCAAGAAAAAATTGACATTGAATTGAAGTGCAATTGACAGAAAATCAAGTGAGAAATGGGTCGGAGAAAGAGCAGGAACACCCATGATTTCTTCCTGTTGAATGTTGCGGGAATTGTAAGAGAATCTGCAGCAATTCTTGTGCATAATTTATCTGTATTGACGGCAATTGCAGTGCTGTTGGTATCCCCTGTTTCTGCTGCGCTTCTTGTCTGCCGCGCCCTCTTTTCCCACACTTATATTGCCAACAATTTGGCACTACAAATCCGAGACTCTGCTCAAGCAGCCGGATTCCCCAACTGGCGCTATACCCATCTGATGTATCACAAGCTTTCTGAGACACTAATTTCTTTCTTGTTCTGTTTTCCTGTTGTCATCACGTTTTCATTGCTTGCAAGAGCAGCAGTAGCCCATACAGTGGCCTCTATCTATGCAGGGGGCAATAGGCCTTCATGGAAAAAGCTGATTCGGGCCTTACCCAGGCTGTGGAAAGGCCTGGTGGTGACTTATATATGGGCGGGTGTACTGGTAATTGGAACAAATGCTGTGATTTTGGTGTTAGTTTCTGCATTTCTGAAAGTGGGTTGCGTTTTGGGTCTTGGTTTTAAATGGGAAATTGGCGCTGCTTTGGGAGGAGGGATTGCTTATTCCATTGTTTTTGCACATGCAATGATTGTCTGCAATTTGGCCACAATTGTGTGTGTAATGGAAGAGTGCAATTATGGGATGCAAGCTGTGTTGAAGGCCCTGTTTTTGATAAGGGGGAAGACCCGAATTGCTCTGGTTATGGCGGTGGTTGTAAACCTGAGCTGGGCGTTTGTGGAGAGGTTGTTTGTGCATGGAGTGATGAGAGGCGGTGGTGGAAACATGAGATGGGAAGCCCCTCTGCTGGTTTTGATGTACTCCATGCTGATTGTAATGGACACTGTAATGACCTCTGTGTTTTATTACACATGCAAGTCATCTCGTCTGGAGGATGTTTGCTTAACTTCTCCCTGCTCTTCAAATCCATGGCAAAATATATCTTGCAGTTGTGAGCAGCAGGACATGAAGAACAAAAGAGCTGGTGAGGCCTGTTTTGTGTAATCTATGAAAAGAAAAACAGAAAGATGAAGCTTTCATTCAAGTGAGACAGGGACCAGGTGGGGTGTACAGTTATTTCTTGGTGTGATTGGGCATCTAAATTCAAGATAGACGGCTGAAAGAGGGTTCCGCGTGTGCATATCAAGATAAGGCTCAACTGAAGTCTGAGACAGACCTCCCATGCTGAACTGATGTGACTTTTCAAAAGAAAAAAAGGTCTGCTTGATATGGGCTGATTCAATTGTTCCAAAATCTCTTGTCCTTTGTTAAGGCCTTTATGTAGACAGTGAGCACATGCTGTGTAAATGATCACAAAAGAAATGGTCGCCTGCTAAACTAGCAAATATTAGCTTTCTTTTTTTTGTGTTGGCGAATCCGATTTATAGAGCCTACTTGCAATTTAAATGGTTGGAGTTTTGGGAACCACTAAATCCTTATCTTGCTTTAAAAAAAAAAAATTTAAGTATTTTTATAACATATAATTTTATTTTTAAAGTAAGGTTTTATTTTTGTGGCATTTAGAATTTATTCATATATTTTTGTTATATTTGTTAAATCTTTATATAAAGTTTGAAATTGAATTGTTTTTGTATTCAATTGTGTTTGTCTTTTGTAAATGTTTTGAATTACATTTATTGATCTATCATCATGATGAGGATTTGAAACTTTTTTGGAAAATATATATAGATGAATCTAAAAGTACTTTCAACTAATTTCATGGATTGAAGAAAACTCATACCCACTATTGAATTTAAAAATTATTTTGCTTATAGATGCTCTCCTTACTATAAAATTAGGGATGATTATTTTGCCGAGCTTAAAAGACTTCATTATTTTCTCTAGATCTTTGTGGTTTATGAAGATCACAAATACTAAGCTCTTTTCATTTGAGAGATGTTTGATCTTCGCCAACATCTCACCAAAGATCTTACTTTTATAATGCTCTACATTTAGATTATTACTTCTTTTATTCACCTAATTTCTTTCTAGAATTGAATTGAAAGCAACCTCATAGCATGCTTATAGATATGATGGGATATGTGAGGCTTCAAAGGATACAATTTGTTCTCATATACTTTTTCTTTCACACATGTCTTTTAATTTTATTCTCTTTTATGTTTGCTCGAGTTTACACTCCATATTCCTCATTTTTTATTACTTTTATTGTTCCTCAAACCACAAACCAACTTTAATATTCTATAAACATTAACATATTGTCATTATCACATGACTCAATGCCCTACCCCTTCCACACAACCTTGTGATGTTATGTGATAGAATTTAAGTGAACTTTGATACCATATGCCCCAATCTTTGGATTTTTGCAACAAATGGGGGAATTATAAAATTGTTTTCTCTTATTGAGAATAAAACAAGGCAAATTTAAATAATTATACATTTGGTAAATGAGTGATGATTATAAATTTTATATGCAAATGAAAAACAATTGACTTAAATTATAATAAACTAAAGAAGAGTGACCACACAATTATTTTTTAAATTGAAAACTACTTGTGCATAAAATTTTATTATATTAATAAAATACAATACAATTTTAATTCTACACAAAAAGATTACACATTATAATTAGAAGGAAAAAGATAAATGTCACATCACACATGTAGTTTGAACAAGATCAATCATGATAAAAAATTCTCTAAAAAGGTTCAAATGGTGTACATGAACTCCATATGCTCTAGAATAAATCTACCCCTTGCAATTCTTCATTATTTGAGCCCCTTTAGTAAATGCCAAACAAGTGAAGTGAATATTAAAATCTATTATCCTAAATGATTAAAATTAATCAAAGTTTTACTTTATTAACATTATGATAATTAACAACATTTACTTGGCAGAAATGATTTGGCTAAAAGCCCTAGTTTTTTTTTAAATTATTGTTCAAGTAGGAATGGGAGTTGGTAGTTCAAGGGAGTTGCATGCAACCTCTCTTACTTCTCATGTTGTTTCTAACAAAACCCTAGCTGGTATGTCAAAGTATGGGTCTTGAAAATGGTCACATGTGGTCAACTTTGATGGTGTTTCTATTGCTTCTAAAGTTAAAGGCTTGCAAGAAGATCTTATATTTTTAGAAACCTCTAATGGCCCTACTTTGAAGCTACCAAATTATGAAGTAGATTTTGATTATCTCAAAGATGAAGACAAGAAGTTTTTCTCTTTTTTTCCTAACATTAATCTTATTAGGAAATGGGTCCCTAAGAAATGGAATCTCAAAGGTCATTTGTGTTAGTGTATATAATGTCACTACATAAGTAGCTAATTAATTACACTTTCTAGGTTGACCTATTCACATTTATTAAGTCTCCACTTAGGGACTTTTAGTATGGTTGAGACATGTGTCCTCATCAGTTGAGACATATTGCATGTATACTTGCCACTTGCTCACACGCTTGTCAAGTGAGCTCACAAGTGTTGCATCTTTGGAGGGTAGTTAGTCATTGTCTCTTGTCTTCTCACCTCCTCATCCTTGCCTATATAAGCAAGGCTCATCATTTTATTTTACACACTCTCATTTGTATATGATAGATATTGCTTTGTGTGCTAATTTGGTTTCACTTGTAGAAGGTTATATTGTGCATTCTAATTATAACTAATTCCAACATGGTATCAAAGCTAGTTTTGGTTGAAGGTGTTTGTTCGATGTTTTTGTGAGATTGCTCAACTTTCTTGGCTTCTCACATACTAGTTCTTTGTCCATAAGAACATGTTCCTTCCCACATTAAGATGAATTTCACACATAACCCTATCATTGGAGTGTCATGAAGTCCAATTGTCATCACCATTGCATCCAAAAGATCTGAAAAATGAGAAACACATTGAAACCTTCCTTTACAGGCCATAAGCTGACCTTACAGGCTGCAAATTATCTTGCATGTGGAGTGAAAATGGTAGTTTGAATCAACCCCAATCAACCTCGGTGTGACATTACTTGTGGCTCATTATTTGGTAGTGACTCCATATCTTATGTGCGCCCTCCCCCAGACTCCGTACTTACAACCTCAAATATCCTCTCTCAGGATTTCAATGGCCTCACCTCGCCCAAAGTACCAGTATCCACAAAATCAGGTCAAAGAACCCTAATCGTCCTCCACACTCCCCATATTTTTCACAACAATTGAATTTCATCTAACCATGATCCCTTCACACCATCCCATTTCCCATCAAAGAGTTTTATGGCGGTTTAATGGATCACTTTGGTCGATTGGTTTGTTAACAGTGGATGGAATATTAGATTTGAAGCATCCTTTATTCAGTCGTTGCAGCCCCAAAACCTAATCAATGCTTCAATTAACTCCAAAAAAGCAGTTATTCCAAACGACATCAAAGAATCGGTCAATCCTCCTATCAACTTGGCGACACTTTCTCATCGTCTCTCTTAAAATTAATTTCTATTTACTAGTATTCTAGGGACCAACATTCTATGTAACTATAACTGTTATTGCTATTTATTAATAGGTAGCAGTTAATACTAGTGGTTTAGATTAGCCATTAAGTGTTTACAAAAGAGATTTTTTGGTTTTGTCATAATTTGCAAATGAGTCAAATTTTCAAGTGTATTTGTAGTTGATGAAAATCTCTTTCCATGAGAGAGACTTTAGCATTGAGATGATTTGGAAATTATGTTATAAATAATTTTTTGGCCTCTGAAGACAAATTTGTAATCAAATTTCGATGAGGTATAACTTTCACCTTGATAATTGAAATTTCACAAACTTTTTTTGACACATAGCAGAGTTTTGCAATGAATTTGTATTTGTTTGTATTTTTAATATTTTGACAGTCCATTTTTCTAAAATTTTCAAAAGTCACCATGCATTATAAATAGTTGATTTGGCATCCAATCTTCACACAAGTTGTTATTCTCTTGCACATTTTTTTTTTGAGGAGGCAAGAGGGAGAGAGGGAGGGCGAGGGGGGGCCGGGGGAGTGGGGAGGGTTGGGGGAGAGGGGAGTATCAAATATTAAATCAAGGGGGTGTCTTAAATTGTGCCTTTGAGCACTTCCATGATTTGTATCTTTGGACACTTCCACATTTCAATTTTAGCATTTCTAAACTCACACTTTATTTATTCTTTTAATCTTGGTTGTAATTATGTATGGACAAATCCATGGAAATACAAATGTGATTATTGTAAGAAAAAAAGAACCATTGATGAATGCATGTTTAGAAAACTTGATGAATTAGAACTTGCTTGAGAAATTCATCAATTAACACAAATTTGCATTACAAATGGAATCCTCAAATTGAATTAAAAGCAACCTCATAGCATGCTTATAGATATGATGAGATGTGCGAGACTTCAAAGGATATAATTTTTTCTTATATTTTTTTAACACGTCTTTTAATTTTATTCTCTTTATGTTTGCTAAAGTTTATACTTCATATTCCTTATTTTTATTATACTTGTATTGTCCCTCAAACTACAAACCAATTTTATTTTTTTGTAAACATTAATATATTACTATTATAACTTGACTCAATGCCCTATCCTTTCCTTACAACCTTGTGACATTATGGGTTAGAATTTAAGTGAACAGTGATATCATATGCTTCAATCTTTGGATTTATCCAACAGATGGGGGAATTATAAAATCATTGCGTCTTATAGGGAATCTAGAATAAGGCAATTTTAAATAATTATGCATCAAATAAATGAAAGATTACAAATTTTCTATGCAACTAAAAAGCAACTAACTAAAATCATAATAAACTAAAAAAGAGTGACCACACAATTAATTTTTTAATTAAAAACTACATGTATATATAATTTTATTATATTAAAATAAAAAATAATACAATTTTAGTTCTACATAGAACGATTAAATTAGAAGGAAAAAGATAAATGTCACATCACACATGTAGTTGGAACAAGATCAATCAAGATAGAAAAAATCTCTAAAGAGGCTCAAATGATGTACATAAACCCCATTCCTTCTAAAATAAATCTACACCTTGCAATGCTTCGTTATTTGGGCCCTTTTAGTGAATGCCAAAAAAATGAAGCAAACTTTAAAATATATCTCCTAAATGATTAGAATTAATTAAATTCTTACTATATTAACATTATGATAATTAGCAACATTTACTTAGTAAAAATGCTCTAGCTAAAAGCCCTAGTTTTTTAAAAAAATTAGTTCTAGTTCAAGCACCTTGGGAGCTAACAACTCAACCCCTAGTTCTCATGTTGTTTCTAAAAAGACCCTAGTTGGTTTTGTTGCACAAAGAATCATTGTTGCACCAAAAGATCAACCTGTTAATGCTTGATACAACCACCAAAGTTAATGAATTCATGGGAGGAAGTTAAGCCATGTCACAGACCCAAGTGTTGCGTTGCACAACACAAGGAGACCAAGGACACACACCTTGCAACAATCCCCATCTAGCGCAAGTGAGGTGTTTGAACCCGTGACCTAGGCTCTGATACCAATTGTTGCACATATAGTTGTCGTTGCACCAAAAGATTGACCTATTAATGCCTGATACAACTGCCAAAGTTAATGAATCCATGGGAGGCAGTGAAGCCATGTCACGAACCCAAGCGCTACATTACACAACACAAGGAAACCAAGGGTGCACACCTTGCAACATGTTCATTGATCGTTGGTTCTTGAAATGGTCACATGTGGTCAAATTTGATGGTATTTTTGTTGATTCTAAATTTAAAGGCTTGCAAGAAGATCTTGTGTCTTTAAAACATTTGATGCCCCTGCTTTGAAGCTACTAGATTAAAAATTAGATTCAATTATCTCAAAGATGGAGAATGCACTTATCAGAATTGTTTTTTCTTTTTGTCACATTGATCTTATTAGGGAATGGGCCCTTAAGAAATGAAATCTCAAAGGTCATTTGATGGTTAGTGCTTTTTTGGTGTCATGTTTCTATTTATATTTTCTCTTCAATAATATTTTCTTAAGGTTCTTGTGTGAGGACCTTGGTTGTTTGGTAATAATATTCTTTCAATTTGTAGATGGAAGCTAACATTTTACCCAAAATTTGATTCAATGTTGGCTTTCCCCTATTTGGTTTTGTCTTCTTGGTCTTCCTCTAAAATTTTGGGATGAGGATGCTTTGATTTGGAATGCTAATTCTTTTGGACATTTCCTTACATTGGATAAAATCACAAAGGAGAAAAGCAAGTTGATTTTTGCTTGATTTTGTGTAAGTGTTAAAATTAATAAGGTTCTTCCTACTTCTATTACATTGGAATCTAAATTGGGTAAATGGGTTCAACCCATTTTTTATGAGAATGTAAAGTTATTTTGTCAAAAATGCTCTTGGGCAAGTGACCTAATTAATGAGTTCCTTGGTAAAACATTGAAAAATAATGAAATGGTTAAAAATAAAATAAAATGGTGGACGAGAAAATTTCCCAAAAGGTTTCTGACAAGTATCCTTTTAAAATGGAGTTATGCAAACTTTTAGATTCACCATTTAATGTGCTAATAGAGAATAATGATAAGGATTTTGCTTCACTTGTAGGAATTGGAGTGTTTTTTTTGGAACTTATTACCCCCCCCCCCCAATGTTTCTAAAAATATAGAAATCTCTCTTCAAAAACCAATGGTTGATGATAAATAGTAGATGAACAACATTGATTTGTTATAAAATGAGATTCATAGTGTTAATTTGTAGAAAAAAATTAGTGAATCCAATTGTTTTGAAACATTATTGCCAAATGGAGGTGATGTTAATGAATCAATTAGTACACACAAGATGGATGGTAGCACTCAAACCCATTGTAATTTGATGAAAATTAGCCTAAGCGTAGGGAAGTACAATGAACAAACAAAGTAAAAATCATGAAAGCATGAAAGTGCATCAAACAAACAAAGTTTAGATAAGGAAAATTTTTTATCTAGTTATCATGATATCATAACTAATTTTCTTTTGGAAGGAGGCACAACATGTGATAACTCTAATATCGCAATTAATACTTGTTTGATGACCTTAGTAGGCAACATGAAGAGTCATTCTAAGAAGGATGTTGGAAAATTAGTAAATTTTAGGGTTGAATAGAAAGGAGGAAGGACATCTCATAGAGAAACAAGATCTAGATAAATTGCCAAAGAAATAGCAAGTGGAAGGGAAAAAAACATTAGATTTGTCTACCTCCAAGAAGATTCACAAATGAAGAATTTTTTTGGAACATGAGAGGGCTCAATAGGCCTCATAAATAATTTTTATTCAAAATATGCATTTTTTAAATTCATCTAGAGATTGTTTTCATCCAAGAAGTTAAGAATCTAAAAGTCACTTTGAGGAGATTTCTAAAGCATGTTTGGCCTAATTTTAAATTTTGTATGAATGTTGCTCAAGGTGTTTCTAGTGACATTGCCACTTTTTGGAACCCTAATATTGTTAGTGGTAAGCTTGTAAGTTCCTCTAAAAATGGTTTGAAAGTTTTCTTTTCTTTTCTCCATTTTGCCAAGTAGTGGATCTTGTCAAATATTTATCCACCAAACACTAAATCAGCTAGAAAAGAGTTATGGTTGACAATTACAGATCTCATGAGGAAGAATGAGGATTTCCACTAGATGTGGAATATGGATTTCAATACCCCCCATTTATATTCAAAGAAAGTATCTAAGAGGTCTCATTGATTACGCATATAGTATAGTTGATTTTTTTTATTTCATAATTGTTGTTGGTCTTACAAATGTTGATCTCCATGGTTCACCTTTCACATGGCCTAATAGAATAAATGATGTTAATCTCATTCAAGTAAAGCTTGAAAAACTCTTTCTTTTCTTTAATTGGGATATTAGAGGGGATATTTCTTTTTTTACTTTTCCTTGAGTGGGTTTGAATCATAATCCCTTGCTTCTAAATTGGATTAATTGGAATTTGAAAGGTCCTTATCCTTTTAGATGTGATATCATGTAGGACTCTCACCCTAAATTTAGAGATCTTATTTCTGATTGGAAAAAGGTCCATGTTCCTTTATCTACTATGTTTTGTTTGGCTAAAAATGAACTCATATTAATAGAAAGGTAAAATATTGACTTTTTTTGTCATATTCTTTTAGAAAAATAAGACAATCTCCAATAAAATATTGGAAGTTCAAGGAATTATGGTTGCACGAAGAATAGATGATGATGTGTTCTTAATGGAAAAAACACTAAGAAATTAGTGGAATAAAATAACAAAAAGAGAAGAGATTCTCTAGAAATAAAATTCTAGAGTGTAATGACTTACTAAGGGTGATGGAAATTCTTCTTTTTTCCATCAATTTGTTGCATAGATAGTTGTCATTGCACCAAAAGACCGACCTATTAATGCCCGATACAACCACTAGAGTTAATGAATCCATGGGAGGTGGTTAAGCCATGTCATGAACCTGAGTACTGTGTTGTAGAACGTAAGGAGACCAAGGGCTCACACCTTGCAACAATCCCCCCAACGCAAGTGAGGGGTTCAAACTTGTGACCCAGGCTCTAATACCAATTATTGCATAGATAGTTTTCGTTGCACCAAAAGATCAACCTGTTAATGCTATATACAACTGCCATAGTTAATGAATCCACGAGAGGAAGTTAAGCCATGTCATGAACCTGAGAACTAAATTGTACAACACAAGGAGACCAAGGGTGCACACCTTCTAACAGTTAAATGAAGATTTGATCAATAAAAAAGAGAAATAAAACACACAAAAATTATAGTAGAAACAAGACAACACAGATAATTTAACATGGTTCACCCAATCCAGGCTACATCCACAAAATCATAGCCATTCAATGATTTTATTATCTAGTGTAAAACATATTACAATCTCGCTAATAATGCCCTACTGCAACCCCCATCCAAACCGCTTATAAAAATCTTTTTAGAAGCTTCTAAAATTAGGGTTTTACAAAGTTGATTTTTTTTCTTTTTAAGTGATTTTTCCTTTTTCGGTGACGACACAAAAAAATGGGAAAAAAAATTCTCAGGGGCTACCGCCCCCGAACCCCCGCCCAAGGCCCGGCCCATCCCTAGACCCTGACAAGAATACATGAAGAGTGTACAATATAGCATGATCAATCACCACATACCAACAATCTCCCACTTGGATACTGACTAGACTCCACACCAATACAATCTCCCACTTGGAGACTGATCCTGGACAACACCACTACACTTTCTACTGCCATTGGAAATAAGCACCTCAGACCTTGCTGCTTTGTTATACTTGAATTCAACCTTGAAGGCCAACCGAAGCTGAAGAGGAGCTCAACTTCTCCCTTGTCACTTCCTTCATAAACATATCCACTGGATTGGCATCTGTATGTATCTTGTCCAGCTTGACTTGTCCATCCTCCAACACTGTCCGAATGAAATGATATCTCAATTGTATGTGTTTGGTTTTAGAGTGCAAGGAAGAATTCTTTGCAAGATGTATAACACTCTGGCTGTCTATAAACAAGTAATTTTCAGCCTGTTGTTTTTCCAACTCTTCCATGAAAAGTTGCAGCCATATCATCTCCTTTGACGCCTCTGTTGCAACAACATACGTTGCCTCCGCGGTGAATAAAGCAACCACCTTTTGCAACGAGAAATCCAACTCGCTGCTATCCCACCAACTATAAATACATAACCTGTGGTACTCCACTTGGTATCTATATCCCCTACTAATCTAAGTCAACATAGCCTTTTAAATTAGTATTAGAGCCCCCAAAACATAAACATTTATTGGATGTACCTCTCAAATACCTGAGAATCCATTTTACTGCATTCCAATGCTCAGCTCCATGATGACTCATATACCTGCTAACAACTCCTACAACATGTACAATATCTGGTCTCGTGCACACCATGGCGTACATTAAACTTCCTACAGCTGAAGCATATGGTACCTTGGATATTTTTTCTTCCTCCTCTTGTGTCTTTGGACACATATCCTTAGTCAATTTAACATGACTGGGCAAAGGTGTGCTGACAACTTTTGCATTCTCCATATCAAATCTTTCTAACACCTTTTCAACATAATCAGCCTGAGATAAAAAACAATTTTCTATTTTTCCTATCTCTTGTAATCTTCATACCAATGATTTACTTTGCTTCCCCCAAATACTTCATAGCAAATGAATTTTCTAACTGTTGTTTTAACTCCCTTATGTGATCCACGTTAGAGCCCACTACAAGCATATCATCAACATATAAACATAAGATAATGTAGCTATCATCATCTAACCTCTTAAAATAAACACAATGGTTTGAATTACATCGACTGTAGCCTTGCTCAACCATAAAACTATCAAATTTAATATACCATTGCCGAGGTGCTTGCTTCAAGCCATATAGACTTTTCTTCAATCTGCACACAAGTTTCTTCTTACCTTTGACCTCAAATCCTTGTGGTTGTTCCATATATATTTCCTCTTCCAAATCTCCATGGAGAAAGGTTGTTTTAACATCAAGTTGTTCTAAATGCAAATCTTCAGTAGCCACAATACTTAAAATAGTACGAATAGAAGTCATTTTACAACTGGAGAAAATATTTCATCAAAATCAATACCCTTTTTCTATGCAAATCCCTTTACAACTAATGTAGATTTAAATATTTTCTTACCTCCATCCTCTTCTTTTAGCCTATAAACCCATTTGTTTGGTAAAGCCATTTTACCTGCATGCAACTTGCATAATTTCCAAGTCTGATTTTTTAGCAAGGAGTCCATTTCTTCTTCCATTCCATGCTCCCACTGAACCTTGGTATCCACTTGCATAGCTTCATCATAATATTCTGGTTCACCAACATCAGTTAATAAAATAGAATACAAAGAGGGAGAAAATCTCTCTAGAGGTCTACTTATCCTTGAAGATCATCTAACATTCACTGGAGTTTGTGGTATTTGTTGTTATTGTTGTTG
The DNA here is from genome assembly GCA_007258455.2 of Sequoia sempervirens. Classification (NCBI taxonomy): domain Eukaryota; kingdom Viridiplantae; phylum Streptophyta; class Pinopsida; order Cupressales; family Cupressaceae; genus Sequoia; species Sequoia sempervirens. The sequence continues at coordinate 59,818 of VDFB02388664.1, read as the reverse complement.
CAGAGCATGAGGAACCACTAGAACATCTTTGTTTGGTGTATCATCCAACACTACATAATCATTTTTTTTCTTCTCATGTTGCTACAACTGATCTTTGTACAACACTTTCTCATTGAATATGACATCCCTGCTTCTCACAATTTTTTGATTTTCAAAATCCCAAATCCTATAACCAAATTCATCAATGCCATATCCATCAAATATACATTTCTTTGATTTTACATCAAGCTTGGTTCTATTTTCATAATCTACATGTGCAAATACTTCACAACCGAAGGTCTTGAGAAAAGAATAACTCACCTTCTTACTTGTCCATGCTTCCTTTGGAATACCACAACCCAAAGGATTAGAGGGACCTCTATTGATTAAATAAACAACAGTGTTTATAGCCTCTTCCCACATGTTTAAAGGAAACCCAACATGCAGTCTCATAGTTCGTGCATGCTCCATTATTGTTTTGTTCATGTGCTCAGCTACTCCATTTTCCTGTCGAGTCCTTGGAACCATTTCCTGCCTACGAATACCATTAGAGGAACAATAGTCTTCAAACTCTTTGTTGCAATACTCACCACCATTATTAGATTTGAGAAATTTTAACTTTTTACTTGTTTCATTCTCAACCAAGCTTCTCCATTTCTTAAAAGTTTCAAATACATTGGATTTCTGCCTAAGAAAATAAATCCATACCTTCCTTGTTGCATCATCAATAAAAGTGACATAATACCGAGAGCCACTGAGAGAACATACTTGAGCTAGTCCCCATACATTCGTATGCACAAGCTCCAATTTCTCATCTTTCTTTTGCTTCCCATCCTTGAGAAAACTAACTCTCTTTTGTTTGCCATACACACAAATTTCACAGAAATCCATATTAACACATTTTAGACCTGGTAAAACATTCTTTGAATGAAGTAATTTCATACCTTTTGCACTCATATGCCCAAGTCTATTATGTCACAATGTTGATTCAGAATCCATAACTGTCTGATTTTCTTCCTTTTGAACTACAATAACTGTTCCTGAACATTGATTTTTATCTGCAATATCTAAAGTAGAAGAAACATTATGACCTATACAAAGATATAAGGTGACTACTTTCACACCTTTTGCTACCACTAAGGCACTTTTTGTAACCTTCCAATTTTTATCACTAAATGTAACAACACAACCCTCATCATCTAGTTGCCCTACTGAAATTAAATTTATTTTCAACTTTGGAACATGCCTTACCTCATGTAGTAGCCAATGATTCCCATTCCGCAACTTAATATTGATTCTTCCCTTTCCAACAATTTGACAAGGTTCGTTATCTCCCAAATAAACCAGCCCAAAATCCCCTTGGACATAATCAAGAAAATAACTTCTATGGGGCGTAGCATGAAATGAAGTTCCTGAATCTAACACCCAAGAATCGTCAACATTATCAAGGGAAAGAATCAAAGTATCCTCATCAGATTTATTACTTACCACACTTTCCTCTCTATTGCCTTCCTTTTTGTCTCCTTTATTTTTTTGAGACCAACAATCTTTCTTTAAATGACTCGACTTACCACAGTACCAACAATCCCTCTTGTCTCTAGATTGGGACCTTTTGTACTTTGATTTTCCTTGTGACTTCCCATGACTTCTAGAATTGTTTCCTCTCCTTTGTTCTACCCCTGTTTTATGTATTCAAAACACTTCCTGATGTGGATGTTCCACCTAAGCTTTTCCTACGAATTTCCTTGCTCAAAAGAACACCAACAACATCATCAAATTTCAATGTATTTGAACCATAAATAGAATTGCTAACAACCATTACCAAGCTATTCCAACTTTCAGGAAAAGAACACAAAATCAAAAGAGCCCTAACTTCTTCATCAAAGTTTACATTTACAGAAGTTAATTGACTGGTAACTGTATTAAACTCATTTAAATGATCAGCAATTGACCCACCTTCTGCCATTTTCATATTAAATAAACGCTTCATAAGAAATACCTTATTCAAAGCGGAAGGATTTTCATATAACTTCGCTAGGGTTTCCATCAACTCTTGAGTTGTCTTTGTTGTTGTAATATTGAATGCCACTGATTGTGCCAGGCATAAACGAATGGCTCCCAGTGCCTTTCTATCTAGAAGATTACATTCCTCATCACTCATTTTTGCCAGTTTCTTGGCTATTCCTTCCAATGGCCTCCATAAATCCTTCTGATAGAGATAATCCTCCATTTACATCTTCCATAATTGATAATTCTGCCCATTGAATTTATCTACCTTCAATTTACCCTCATCCGCCATTTCTCCCACTTAACTATGAGACTCCCACTCAACCGTGAGACCTTCTTGTAGACGATAATCAAACACAACCTGCTTTGATACCACTTGTTAGGGTTAGAAGGAAGATATATAGCAATTAAATACAAATTTGATCAATAAAATAGAGAAATAAAACACATAGAAAATTATAGTAGAAACAAGACAACACAGAGAATTTAACGTGGTTCACCCAATCCAGGCTACATCCACAAAAAAATAGCCATCCAATGATTTTATTATCTGGTGTAAAACATATTACAATCTTGCTAATAATGCCCTACTGCAACCCCATCCAAACCGCTTATAACAAGATTTTTAGATGCTTCCAAAATTAGGGTTTGACAAAGTCAATTTTTTTTCTTTTTCGGTGACGACAAGAAAAAAATTTGAAAAAAAATTATCGGGGGCTGCCGCCCCCGAACCCCTGCTTGAGGCCCAGATCGGCCTTGGACCCCAGAAAGAATACATGAAGAGTGTACAGTATAGCATGATCAGTCGGCACATACCAACAACAACATAATCTACACTTTGGCATAGAAAAACAAAAACTATTACTAATATTCTAGAATAGTCTTGAGATTAACATTGAAGAAGATAGGTATTTTGAGCTCAATTTGTTGAGACTCTTCTATCCAAACAAATTCCTTGCTCAAAATAATTTTTTGTTCAAATTTTAGAGGTTATCCCAAGTATTCTTTATTTTGAAGATAATATTGAAATTCTTAAATAGGTGTTAGAAGAAGAGGTCAAGGTTGTAGACATATCTTTTGGTTCATTTAAGGAACTTGTCCAAATGGATTTCCTCCACCCTTCTTTCAATATTTTTGGGATATTGTGGGTAAAGATGTAGATGTTGTTGCATGATTTTTTTCATTTAAGTAAGCTTCTCAAGTAACTCAACAACACATATATATCTCTCATTCCTAAGAACAATGATGTAACTTCAATAACTATTTTTTTACCAATTAGTCTTTGTAATATAGTTTATAAGGTTTTCTCAAATATTTTGGTCTTTAGGATCCAACCTTTGCTATCTAAGATTATATCCTAAAATTAAAAAGAGTTTGTTCTTGGGAGACAAATCCTACTTGTTTCTATTACTATTGATGAGATCACTCACTTGATGGAGGGGAGTTATAAGGATGGTATGATTATTAAGTTTTATGAAAAATCTAATAGAGTATCATGGAATTTTCTTTTTGTTGTTCTCAAGTGATTTGGTTTTGATTAAAATTTTCTTGGTATGATTCAAGTGTGTGTTTCTACTTCTAAATTTTTTCTTTTACTTAATGTGATTCCTAGAGGATTTTTAAAAAATGGCAAAGGGTTGCACTTAGGTGATCCTTTGTCCTCTTATTTGTTTACGTCATTGGCTAATGTTGTTGAAAGTAATAATTGAATTTTGACATAGAATGGTTCTCTTTAGGTATAAAAGTTGCTTCCTCTTTAAGCCCCTCCTTTATCCAATATTTTTTGACGATACTATCTGAAATGAAAAGAAAAAGAGGGGTAAACCCTAATTACCCTTTGATGTAAGGTGATTTATGGTTTAAAGTCCCACTTCCCAAAACATTTTATTAAGAATGCAAACCAACCACAAAGCCAAGAGATTGAATTTCAACCCTAAAGGTGAGCCAATGAAACTTGGTTTGGTGGATTATTTAATGAAAAAAAATGATTAGGAATGATTTAAACTAATGCAACTAAATGAACTATATGACCTAAGTTGTAAATTTCATATTCTTGAATGTACAGAAATTGAAATGATTTTGTAGGAATATTTGAGAAGGGTCTAATAGAAAGTACCTGTTACCAAAAGATGTTTTTGAGTAATGTAGAGGGACAAGGTCACTCGTGGGTAAATGGGTCCTTGAGATCCTTTCTAAAACTTCAAAATATGATATTGTATCCTTTTGTCTACACTTTGTTACTGTACCTACAAATATTCATTTTCATATTTGGATCTGTAATAAATCTTGCTTAGGCTGCAAATAGAATAAGGCTTGAGGATGAGAACAATCAAAAACAAGTCATTAGGTAGAGGGAAGTAGCCAAATGCATCTCTCAATCCTAAAATCCATCATGTTTGATGCAAGAGCATCCCTGGTTGTAAAACAATCCTATATCAACCAAAAACATTTATTTTCTTTCATTTCAATCTGTAGTGGTTTCAAAATTTCATTCCACATTTCATCGTATTGTCATTTCTCAGCTCATGGAGTAGGATATAACATCTACACAATGTCATCTACATCATATTCATATTTAAAGAGATTTGCATTTGTTTACATAAAGTTTTTTTAAAAGGCATGAAGCCTATAAATATTTATATTTATATAATAAAATAGATACAAGAAATTTAGAATTCAAAATTTAACCAAGTAATGATCAGTATGATGTTCAACTCTTATAATATTATCAAAGCATAGACATTTAGAAACTGTATAGACACTGATCAATTTGACACATGAATTTTCAAATTGTCGATCATGTTTGGCATCATCAACCATTATTCTGTCAGCAATCATCTCAAAAAACTTGCATCTAGCTACAGTTTAGCAAAAAACCATAAAATATGCTATGCTTGGAGGAGTTGATTATGGTAGACAACCAAAATTCTACTATAGGACATAGCTTGTTGGATGACAAAGTAGAAGAAACACAACAAACAAATTAGTGTCAAATTCCCTATACCCTGCCATTATTCCTCCATCTGATCAAATTCTATAGAGTTTTCACCATGCTATTCATTTCAATCCACTTCATTTTGTGAACTATATAATGAAGAAGCACAAAACCATAAAATATGTTATGCTTGGAGGAGTTGATTATGGTAGACAACCAAAATTCTACTATAGGACATAGCTTTTTGGATGATAGCGCGGAAGAAACACAACAAAAACTTTACTGTTGAACTCCCTATACCCTGACATTATTCCTCCATCTGATCAAATTCTATAGAGATTTCACCCTGTTGCTCATTTGTTTACACAAAGTTATTGCTCTCAAAATTTCACTATAATTCCCAATTAAAGCATTTGGGGCTGACCTAGCCTAGAATTCATTGTGCCAACCTATTCTAGAGCATGCAAAGATTAATGGAGCATCATACAAGTATTTTTGGGTCTAAGGGAATCTTTCCTAGAGATCTGTAATACATTTTGTTGAACACCTAGAATACTGAGAGGAGGGGTGAATCAATATTCTTTTAAAACACTTAAACATCCAAACATCCAATACTTATAGCATATTCAATTATAGTAATGAAAGAAAGCATGAAAACATCCAACAACATCACATAACACATGAACACCAAAATTTTTACATGGAAACCCCAAAATGGGAAAACCACGGTGAGGATTAGCTCACACTATTATAATTGATTATAGTATATTACAGAAGTGCTCACTATAGGTGGAATCACTATTGAAGTGGACTCACTACCCACTGAGAAGAGAAAATAGATAGAAGAGATTATGGAACACAACCAAGTATTGAATTGTTAGAACATGCATCTACAATATGTTGGAATACAGTTCCATTGAGGCTTAGAATACATACTCAAAACTCTTCATACTAATCTAACTTTTTTCTCTGATCTGCTCTACATTCGCACTAACTTCGCACAATTCAAATTCACTAACATATTTCACATGTCATCATCATCAAAATATCAAAAAATATCTAAATTATATATCCACTTCACTCATAACATCAATTAGGTCGGCCTAATTAGGTATAATGCATAAAATGTAGCTTGTCGGCTCAAGATCTATCCACACACACTTCACGCCAAGATTCAAATCTCAAAACACTTTAAAATAGGTCGATATGGACCTATAATAGCTCCCACATAACTCTGCAATACTCAATTAATCTTTGCATACCTTCAAACCTATTAGGTTAGTACCGCAAAGGACCTAAAACAAAAAATCTCCAACTATATACCCATATTCACACGTGGACCTCCAAAATTCATTCCCACTAGAATTTTCACTCATCTGACATCTATCAATGCTTCCATAACTTTTAAAATCTAAAAACCAATCTACAGAGGAGTGTAGACTCATCAAATCATATACACTAAACTAGAAATGTCTAAAACTGCCAAGTCGAACTTCTGTTTCTCATAACTTCAAAACTAGAAACCAAAATAAGATAAAATTTTGGAATTAAGTTCTTCTACTAGCCAACAAAATTATACTAGAAGCATAAAGAAAACTCTTCAATATCGAACCAATGTGGACCCAATTATTGGATCCCCTATACACATAATCATTAGAATTAGCACTTAGTCAATTGTCTTCACCGGATCAAACCTTCTTGCAAAATTATCTTTTAGAATCATCCCCAACCATTCTCATGACACCTAAACTAATCTGCAACATAGTCTTTATACCAAGATACAATGTTGACATCAATGACAACATTGTAAAGCATAACTGTATGCACCTTGTGCTTATTCCATATAGTCATGTTGCCAACACATGCATCAATGACATCTCCTCATTATTCCAACAATCTTCCCCTTTATCATTGATGGTAACATGCCAAAATCTTCTCCAAATCACTCTCCCCCTTTGACATCAAGGGAAAAGGTCATAGTTATCAATTCTTCATTTATACCGGATCTCCCTTGACAAATATGTTCATATATAAAAACTAAAAATTGAAGTAACTCCCCCTAAGAATGTTATGCACCAAAACCATATCAAAAACTTGTACTAGAACAATCTATACATAGTCCACATATGTACACTAAAGTCTAAAACAATAAATTGAAAATGCATAAAAAAAGATAGAAACACTACAACTGGAGGAGGTTAACTCTTGAAGCTTTGCAACATGAAGTTTCCATTCTTGTTTTCCTTCCTCCTAGATCTTCTTGGATATCCCAAGCATCCTACATTGGGTCTCTAGCTCCATTAGTGTATCTTCTCCTTCTTCTAGAGTGTTGGGTACTAAATTGATCATTGTGGCTTTCTTAGCACTCTTTAGGAAATTGGCAACAGATGTGAACTTTGATTTTACCAAGTCCTTGATGTTCCCAAACTACATGATAATATTTTCCATTTTCCCTTGCAGTTGGAATTATTTCTCATGCAAGTCCTCAATCATTGATCTTATGCTTCCATCTAGGTCTTATGTAGGATCATATGCACTAGAAGCTCTATCTGTTTGTGACTGAATCAAGTCCATTTCATCTTTGATACTCTTTATGGCTCCAAGATGCTTCATACAAAATTGAAATAAGGCTTTGGCCTCAACCAAGAAAGCTTGTGCAACCTTAAGAATATCTTGGAGTTTTTTGTGTGCAAGTGCACACTTTTCTATGATTTCCAATAGCCTCTTCTCACTCATCTTTTTTTCCATTCCCCCTTCCAATTCATTTTTCAACTTTTCTTCCAAATCGAAGACATATCCTTTAAATGAATCAATCAACAATTTAAGTTTTTCCATACCTGACAAAGAATTATCAATTGTAGTCCTAGGTATGGCCTCTTGTAGTGTCTTTAATACCTCCTCAATTAACTCTCCACTCTTTTGGTTAGTCTCTATTATCTCCTTTCAGGAAGATACATGGAAAACATCTCCCAAATGAAGCTTGTGGAGTGGGGAAATCTTGTCAAGTTCCACATTCCCCTGTTGCATAGGTAGTTGTAGCAGTTGGGTTGATACAACAGGTTGGAATTGGAATTTCATGCTTAGTAAGTTCTTCAGTGAATCTTTCAAGGTGTCGAAGGATTCACCAGTAGCCTTCACACTCTCCATAGTCTTTTCCTTCAACACCTTTTCCATCTCACAAGAGCTCACTTGTGTCTCTACTTCAATTTTTGCATCTTTGGATGCATCTTCATTCTTTTCCTCACATTCCTTCTTATTTTCCTAGTCATCCTTCTCTGCATCACCATTCTCCTTTTCACCATCCTTAGTTGCATTATCTTCTCCAGTAGACTAGTCTGTGTTATCTGGAGGAGTAACTATCTTTGGTTTTCCTTGTATATTCTCAAAATTTTCTTTAGATATCAGAGGAGTATCCTCCTTTGCAATGTCTTATCCGATCACTACCTCCTCAACATTCTTCTCTATCATTTCTTCCACTTCTAGAGGGGTATTATCCTGTGCATCTTCTTCATTTTCATCATGCTCATACTGAGCATCATCCATCTACACATCACCTTCAATAATTTGTTCTGGAGAAAATGTCTCCACATTCACTTCCTCTTTGCTTTCCAGGGTCATTCCCAACTTTGTGTTATCTCTTCTACCTTTTCAATACTCTCCTTCCTAAGTCTCTTGAGATCGTTTTGATCTCTTCCCATAAGGGTTGTTACCCTCTACTTATTTTTGATTTCCTTATTGAAAATTGTAGCCAAAGTGGCTTTGTTTTCCTCATAGAGAGGATCACTTATCTTTTCCAATGCATATGTAGTCTCTTAACCTTTCCTCTTCATCTATAGCTTCTTTTCTTCTTTCTATTAAAACATTCCATAAATCAACAAGAGTTTGTTTCTTTATGTTTCACATGTCAACCTCAAGAACAAAAATATACTTAATGATAGCTTCTACAATGGTGGCCTTATCCACCTCATCTACTTCATTATACAAGGCTGCAATTTTTGCTAACATCTCATTTTGCATTATACCATTGAAAATTGCTTCTAACTTCATGGAAGTGTGTATTCTTACCAACTATTTCTTCTTATGTTTCTTTTCTAGTGTCTCCTTCTAACTTGTTTCCACTTTCTTCTTTTCCGGTGACACCTTCTTGGTGGCTTCTTTCTTCTTCTCTCGCATGTAGACTACAAAAGCTTTATTTTCCTTCTCTATTTCTTCTTCACTACACTTTCTTCACCTTTCCTTTTGCGAACCAATTGTGGTCCTTCTTCCTCCTCTTCCTCCTCTTCCCCCTCTTCCTCTTCTTCATCCTCTTCAACATTTACACTTGTAAATTTTTCTCTTAATACTTTATGTTTTGTTCTCTTCTTGGCAAGGGTTGTCGATGGTGTTATCGAAGTAGCCTTCTTCTTCTCAGGCCTTGTACTTTACACAATTATAGGGGACTTCTCCTTCATCAGTGGAATTTTAGTTGATTTTATCTTTTCTCCTATAGGGGGCTTAGTCCTAGAGGACTGTTGAATAGTAGGAGGGGTGGTAGTTGTTCTACTAGATCTTCTAGTGCCTGATGAGCTTCCTAGAGCTCTAGCCCTTGCTCTTTCTTGCTCCACTTGCTCTTTTGTAAAGCATGTTTCCTCTGTAAACTATGCAACCATCTTTTCAACCTTATTCTTTATTATTGGTTTCTTTTGCTCCATATGCACCTCCATTGATTTTTGTTTGTAGGTGCCATATCTTCTTTATGTGGTGTCTTTAGGCTTGCTAAGCACATAGTCTACAGATGTAGTAATATCCTACTCAGTAGTCTCATATCCCTTTTCCAGGATCCATAATGTTCTTAGTTCAACTACTTGTATGATGAATTCATCCTTAGAAACCATAAAAATAATGTATTTCTTGTATTTTTCCACCATTTTGCATGGAATTATTTCTCTCTCTTGCATTCTTTTCTAAAATATTGTAATGAAAGCTTCAGAGATTCATCTTTTTCCTTTGCATCACCAAGACCTCTCAGAAAGTCTCTAATTTGATGTGTAATAAGTCTTCCTTTCAACCATGTCACACTTTTGGTTTCGGGGAGTTCTCTCAAGAAATAGAAAAGTAAGCATACAATCAAAGTACCATGCTTGAATGCATATTTATTCTCCTTTGTCTATTTCATATTTTCCATTAACTATTGTCTCAAAAATTCACAAAGATCATAATCAACACCTTTTTCAATCATTTCATAGGTTGTGTTGATTGCAATTGTAGATACAAAATTATCCCAGTTGGAGAAATACAACTTGTATCCTATCATCATGGATGCATACTTCATTGCTGGATTTCTTGTCTTATTCACTGTCAAGGCCCTGTTGTCATATCTAGCATTAGTGAGATCCATTACTACCTCATTCTTGATAGATTTCAGTATTGGGACAGGTCCGATAGCAAATAATCATGTGACTTCCTTAATCACTTCCTTAGTAATCATCCCACATAGGTTTGTCCATACAAATTTATCATGAATGCAGCTCAAAACAATTCTCACCCATTTATCATCGTGAAAAAAGTTAGGAAACCCTTGCCAGCATCAAACTTCTTTGCAACTAGATTTTGATATTCCGGTTTGAATGCAAAGTTCACCAATAAGTTCCTTTATCCACAAATCCACCATTTTGGAATGGTCATATTCTTCAAGCTTACCTTGGATATATATTCTAATGTCTTTTGTGTGTAAAACTCCATAAGGAAGCCTCGAGAAAGCACCTACAGGTTCGACCTCCATGGATTTTTTGGGATGCTTTTTAAACTTAGGTTGTGGCCTCTCAGATACATCAACAAACCTCATTGTAGTAATTGCAATGATTCTTAAATTCTTTCAAAAGAGCCTTCTAATAAACCAGGGAAAGACAAAGACTATAAATACCTTTTCCTTCATTTTTTGACTAGGGTTTTTCTTGTATTCCAACTCAATCGCCTTGGTCACTCCAATTTGCTTCTTCACAGCTCTACTCTTTCTCAAATGATCTCCTTCACTTGAAAACTACCATTTGATATATGGAAAGAATATTATACCAAATATCAACAATGCAAAGAACATCATGAAAACTACCATTAGGCACATCAAAAACTCTTTTATAAAATACATCCTATAGTGTAGAAAAACGTTGTTGTTTACATTTTCACACTTAATTTGGGAATAATTAATGTTAAATTGAGCCTAATGTTGCCTTGATCTAGTGTTGTAATGTGTTTTACACATTCACGTTAGGTTTAGGGCCCTTCTAAGCTAAATAGACCTAATTTTACCTTAATTTAGTGTATTTATTTACACCTTCACATTAAGTTTTGGACCCTTGTAAACTAAATGGACTTAATCATGCCTTATTTAGGGTGTTGTAAAGTGGACCTTTACACTTTCACACTAATCTAGGGCTTTATTAATTAATTGGGCTTCTTTATGCTTTAATTGGCCTTATTTTGCATCCACAAGCCTTAATTAATGCATCTTTCCCAAGATAATCTTGACACATATGTAATGACCAATCAAAAATTATTATTTTTGGATTATATGGCCCAAATTTAGTGATTTGGGACTCATACACCACCTTGGGCATATGAGTCCCACCTAAGTTTTAGGGCCCCGATATGGATTTCACATCTATCTAAGCATTTATTGAAAAATGTTTCCCAAAGCCTAGCCTAATGGGACTCATACGCCACTTTTGGCATATGAGTACTATGTGGCTTAAAATTAAATTAAATTCAAATTCTTGGCAAGATTTTATTCTCCTAGATTTGATGTCGGCTTGTAGTGTTGTAATTTCGAGGAATTTGGCATAAACAAGTATAAATACAAGGTTATTTCACTCATTTTCACCTAATATTTTCAAGGGAACATTCCTAATAGCAAGTTTGTGATTACAAGACTTCACAAGGGTATTCAAGAACATTTGAGAGCATCTTTAAATCATTCAAAATAATATTTCTTCATTATTTGTTGCAACAAGTCAAGTATCCATCATCATGTCAAAGACATAGTGCATCAAGCATGTTGTTGAGCTAATGTTGTTGATGTAGCATTGAAGATCCATTTGCAAGCATTGCTCCACATCCAATTTGAGATCAAGATCTACATTCTTCATGGCCACTTCATATTAGTTTACAGATTTACATTACAAGACATCATCCAAGGTATCATCATTTCATGTTTCATATTCCATGTCCTTATTTCATTGTTTCATCATTTGGTTTAATTACGTAAACAAGGTTTGATCAAGGAAAACCCCTATTACCTAAAAAATTAATACTTTTTCTCTCTCTTTGCGTGATTATAAGTTGAAGAAAAAGTGGATTTAAAGCCTTTGAAAGTATCAAGATTACAAAGTTGTAAAAGTTGTAAAAGTTATCATGTAAAGTTGTCAAGGATCATGAAAAACTCAAATCTAGAGCAAGATATCCAACCTATCTACATAAAACTAGTGTAAAAAGGCTCATTTGATCCATCTTCAAAGGCTCACAAAGTTTCACTTTAGAATTCTGCTTATGGGACACTTCGCGACAAAATGAGATTGATATGCCACTCGTAGTGTATGAGTCTTAGTATACCTATTTTTAGGTATTTTTTGTAGATCTTGATTTAGCAATTCTAGATTCTTGTTTCCACCAAGAAACCCTAGTCTGGGACTAAATCATCCAGACTGGTGTATGAGTTCTAGTGGGCATTAAACAACAAGATTTCAGGGTTTTGGAGCTTGTTTTGACCTCATTACTCTCCTTGGTGCACCTCTGTACTTTCTTAATCTTTTATTATGCATTTCAATTTCATTTCCTAGGTCATTTAGTTAGGTTTTACATGGTACTTTGCATGTCATTTTCATTTATTTCCTTTCCAAGCCCTAGCTTGGTGGTGACCCTCTTATTGTCTTTAATCACACCCTGAGACATCCCTATTGCAAATCTATTTCTCCTTTACATCCTTGGATTGAGATCTCTAGGGTTTCCTTGAATGAGGAGTGAAGAAAACTTGTTGTTCTATGTCCTAAACTATAGAGTGACTATTTTCTTCCTTTCACATCCAAATAAACAACATTAACCATCAAGATCTTCATGATTGAAGTATGCTTCAAGGACGGAAACCTATTAGGTGATCCTCCCATATGATGTGAATCCCCAGAGTCAAGAATCTAATTTTTTATTCATCAACATGTGTTACAACAAGATCATGAAATTACATCTTATGATCTTTTACCTTATCACCCCATTAACAATTCTTGCAATACCTGTGTGTGTAGAAGATGAAGGTTGTGAAGAAAAAGAGGGTAAACTTGTAGATTTAGAAGGAAAATAAATGTTATGTTCCTTTAAAAGTTGGCTTATTTCATCTAACTCTTTCTTATAGCAATTATGTTCACCATGCCTAGGTTTGTTACAATAACCACACTTGGGTTTCTCCTTCTTAGTTTTATCCTCTCCAAGAGAGGTGGGTGTATCACTAGATTCTCTCTTAGGTTTTGAATTCTTATTTCCTTTACCTTTAGTGATGATGCAATCAAAACATGATTCTTAGAGTGTGTATCATGTTGAGTAAGTTTTTCTTGTTCCCTAGTTAACCTATCACAAAATGTATCAAAAGAAGACATGACAAATGAATCGCCTAATCCATCCATTGAAGAATAAAATGAAGTACAAAATCATCCAAATGAACCTTTAAACTTAGAAAAAATCAAGAATATGCATTCCTTATTATTTTTATCCTTACCAGAACCATCCAACTGAGACAATGATTTAAATTTTACCAAATAGTCTTCAATTGTAGAAAATAAATCTATGAGAAGTGATGAAAAATTTGCCTCCAATTGCATAGCTCAAAACTCACTAACTAAACCAAAAAAGTCCTTTTACATATCCCATACTTTCTTAGGAGTAGTACATTCCTCAATATGGAAGAAAAAACTATTAGAAACATGCATAGCAATCAAACCCATAGACTCATCACATTTGTTCTTGTGAGAAAATATTTCATACTCCTTGGTAAAATCAGGTTGATGGTTTGAAAAGGTAGACCACAAACCCTTAAACCAAAGAAAAATTTGCATTCTCACATTCTATGTGTAATAATTATGAGGATTTAGAACCTCCAACCCTAGTTTAACCATTAGATCAACAAGTACCAAGAGAGAAAAATAGACAAATATCTTAAACAAACTGATGTGATACCTCCCAAATCTAAAGAAAATTTGAAAATAGATCCCCCAAAACATAACTTCTCCAAGAGATAATATGTCCAAGTAATTAGTGAAGATGACAAATATGCAAAAACTAAATAAATAATACCTCGGGCATGATCTAGAAAAAGTGCATGAACTAACTGATAGAGCTCCTGGATACCTTTTAGTTTCTACTAGAATCATGAAAATCAGATAAAATGACAAGAATTTATGAGCTTGGAGGTCCAAAAGAGAAAAGGAACTTCAATTGGAAATAAAATATACTTGTAGAAAAATGTGGCAAAATGACCTATACCACTGTGAAGTACATAAAACTAGCTTTTTGTTGATATCTCATTTGTGAAAAATCAACTCCTTGGTTTGCAAGATATGGCTCATTGAAGAAAACTACCCAATTTTGGCACTAGGGCCTACAATTCGGCCCCTTGGGGCTAGTCGGCAGTCACCACATGATTGTGTGCAGAGAGATTGGGGAATTGTAGTTTTAAAATGTTCATGCCATCGTCAGAATGATGGGCGAGTGGTGGAACCTAGTGATGCCACCTTCACAGGGTGATACAAGCCTTTGTGCCACCTATGGGCATAATGCTCAGGCACTTACCATGGAACCATTCATGATGACCAAGCGCCAACAAATATAAATTGCTAGAAAATTTAAAATAATAAAATATTATTAAAATCTACCATCATACCCTCTAATTTGACTTCAACACAACTGTTGACATCAATGTACATAGATTTCCAAGATGACACTTGGACTATGCAAGTGGAATATTCTATCAAAAATTCCTCCTAATTCTACTGATTGTGCATACAAGTCTAATGACCGGAACAATGTACAAATCATACAGATTGTACGAATCCGTATAGTATGAAAAAATGACATTGGGGAAAAAAACCTCTAAGGTTTTGGGGAAAAAGTCTCTAATTTCAACAATTTGACAGATGATCTTGGGATTTTTGGGCCTTCCAAACATAATGGCAGGGTTGATTTTGGCCCAAAGTGCTCAAAAAAATCAGCTACCTCTCAGATCTGGTAACTACCTCCCAACTTGAAACCCTTGTAGATCTAGTAAAATATGTCAAATTTGGACAAAATGAAAGCCAATATTAACTTTCTAACACACCTTTGACTCAATCGTGAGCTCATATTACCTCCAACATGCACCAAAATTAACCTGCAATAAAACCCACAAAGAGGAAACCCCCAAAACTAGTGTTTTTTCAAGTTTTTATGATTCACTAGATCACCATAGGGTGCAAGGGAAGAGCATACTCAACCTTACTAAATTCCACCAAGATCTCTCAAGTTAGTGATAGCTCTACCCTCAAATCTAAGAAGGGATTTGTAAGGTCATGCTCGGATACCTTGTAAGAGCTTAAAAGTAGCTCTATCCCAAGATCACCTACAAAAAAAATGAAAACCTTCAACAAGAGAGTATGCAATAAATGAGCTTGCTTGATATTAATATCTATCGAATATGATGATAAGGTATGTTGCAAAAGTGTACAATAACCTTGCTTATATAGACAAGGTGTGATGAAGTACCAAATGCAAAACATTAAATGGTAGGTGTCATTATTAAATGGTATGAGACATCATTAAATGACATAGGACCCTAATATTTAATAAAAAGATAAAAATATAAAATATTATCTAAGAAAATTAAATATGCCTAGGACCTAAGTTGACTTAACATGTAAATAGGACCCCACTAATAACTAGCTAGGAAATTTACCTATTTACACCAGCATGCCTCTTCCATTCTCTTAGGTTTATGAGATTCCATAGTGCTTATACTTTAGGCACTATCACATCCTTTCATGATCATTTTTATAACACTCCTCCAATATATGATCTAGATGATGAGATATATTCTACTTTTCCTATCGCATCCTCATCTTATCCTCACATTCCCAATATTTTATCTATAGACCATGAGTGTACTTCTATTTATCTCGTTGATATTTCAACTTGTATGGATACATTACCTAATGACATTCCTAAACTCCCTAACCTTATTGTTACTTCTCCTTGTCCTTAACTCAAAGGTTCTCAGACTTCTCTTGAGGATCTCTCTTTTGATGCCTTTAGTAATTATATAATCCATGATCCATATAATGATAATTACCCACTTCTTCTTTCTCCTACTCCTTTCCATTCTCATGTTTCTTAAACCCCCATCTGTAACATTAAACTTGGACTTTATTCTCTATAATCACTTGCCTAAACACCCTCAATGGGGATGAACCGCATGCTTACACTAACACAATTAATTATTGTCCCCCCTTAGTGATGTACCTACATGTAGACACCTAAAAATTGACCATACCTAACCACACTTGACTTTACCCTATCCTATCCACTAACTAACTAAATATTCATTATTTATTTATTCAGTTTGACCTTCACCTTTATCCCCCACTTTAATTAAATAAATATTTATTGTTTATTTATTTAATCTATCCTTCCACATCACCTTTCTCCAATAAATAATTAAATATTTTTTATTATTTAATTAATTATTGAGATTCAAATAGCTAACTAAGACCTTGTCTAGATTCATTGAACCTAGACACTTGCCACAAAAGTCAAACTAACTTTGTATCTCATCCATCCATTTCATACTAATATCAAAATCTCAACCATTCACATAAAGATGTTTCCTAATCAAAACCCTAAACCTAGACCTTATCCCTCATGTGACAGTTGTCACATGACTACAACTTTAATCCAAACCCTAATCCTTAATCAATCTTATCCATCCATCAACCAATCTATCTTGGCCCTTGATTCTCCTCTTGGAAATTATATAAATGAGAGGAATTTGATCCTATTTAAGTTGTTAGACACACAAATGCCAAGAGGGGGGATGAATTAGTATTTAATAATTTCTAATTTAAACCATCACATTCATAATACTTTGAAAACATAATCAATGGAAATTCAAGTAATGAACACGTCCACACAAGAGAACACCAAATTTATGTGGAAATCTTGAAGAGAAAAACCACAGTGAGAATAAATTCTTTGATCTAATACCCAAATCCAACCTCACAAAATAATATATAGAACTTACAATAATTTTGTAGGAACCAACCCACAAGAATTGCAACCTTAAAGGGAGACACCAATCCCCTTGAATTATGATTTGCAAGCATCAACCTACAATAAACACCAATCCCATATGACTGAGCTACAACACAGTCACTGAGCACCAACTCAGATTAAGAGGCTTCAACCTTGTGTTACATAAATAAATATAGATCTACTTTCACTCAACTTGCTCTGTATCAATAGTCAAACACATCTTCTAATGATATCTCAATTTCACAGCTTAACATCCCTAACTTCTATTTTTTGCTTGCACATCATTTTATATATACATTTTTCATGCAGACACACCACAAACCCCATCTTTTTCATAAAAAATGATTTACAATATATACATTCCAACATATTAACAAAATAGGCTGTTAGCCCAGAACCCTTTAACACCATCTACAATTATCCATTCTGGCCAAGGATAAACCTTAATTCAAAATGATATCAGACATGTAGTTGACTAGGTCCTAAATCAAATGTGTTACCACCAGTGTAAGATGATGTCATGCGCTTCCTTCCATGGTCTTAAACTAGTCCTAATTTACATTCACACACTTGCTCCAATTGGCACATGCTTCCTTTTACTGACGCAAACACTCGGACATTATATATAGTAAACTAATAAACATAGACTTCACTCTATCACTTCTATCTTGCATCTTTGTAATTCAAAACTTTTGAAACTGGAGAATAGGATACTTCACGAGTAGTATTGCTTAACCTCCAAAATACAAGCCATACAAGTTAATAGTGGTAGAATGTGGTACCAAAACCTATGTAGTCCAGTACAGTGCATATTTTGCTTCTAAGCAGCAGACCTCAGAACACTTTTGCAGACATTTCTAGACTTTTTCAAGAGTGGTAGACATATAAGAACCACTAATACCATGTGTACCAAGAATTTTCATGTCCCCTTCTACAATAATGATAAAATTGACCTTCTACAACATCTACAACTGATATACTACTTTCACTTATATTTGACATCAATGCTAGTCAACAACACTTTGACATCAATGACAACACTGTGATCAACATTAGCATCTTCTATCTTCAAATCCTTATGATTGAATCTCTTCTCATCGTAGGGTTATGCTATTGCATTTTTTGTCTTCCATATTCATATCCTTATGCTGCCCAAATTTCTATTAAATATCCCATCTTCATATCTATAGCATTGTAAATTGTCACCCTTGACAATTTCAAATTATGTTTTTCCCCCCCTTAAATTATTGGACCTAATTGAGCACCTACTTTCCTAAGTTATGCATTTGAGGCCTATTTTTAATAATTACTGATAAATTGCAAGTGGATAAAAAATACATTTATCTAATGCTTTTCCCTTGACACCTTAATTTTTGAAAAATAGGGCAGGGAAACATATGCCTTGGGTGAATTAGCCCCCCTATTTTGGCTCCAAATTCAAATATGTCGGTGTTGACACTTTATTATTTGCAATTCAAAAGCCTAAAGTCATCTATCAAGATTTAATTTGTGGGAAATTAGAATAGTTACATATAAATACCTAGTTATTGCATCATTTAAAATCAAACACAAGATATCTAGAAAACTATTGAGAAATTTATGATCAAATATTGTCAAGAGCATTATCAAGCAAGTCAAGAGTAGAATGTTAGTGATTTATTGTAGCAATTCAAGATCCAAGCATCATGTCAATTTTTATGTGAGTTTATGCATGTGTTTATGTTATCATTATTTGTGAAGGCTAACCCCTTTGTAGGTCTCCAAGCAATTCAAGCAAATCTAGCAGGAAAGATCAAGCCTTGAGGAGATGTGTATGACTCCAATCCTTCAAGGAAGCCACTAAAGGGTGGTGAGTTGCAGTACTTTGTAGATTCATCATTCCTTCTTATCATTTATCCATTTATCATTGTCATTTCCATTGTGGAAGTGGAAACACTAACATGGGGTTTGACTAAGACAAGCCCCTAAATGGCACAACCCTTCATCTCTCTTTGAATGTGTAGGTTTCAAGTTTAGAGGAGAGTGGAAAAAGTTTGAAGACCAATTATCCATTGTTTTAATCAACACCCTACATCTTGACACCTCACGAAAGTTCACTTATAGAAATACCCAACAGTGATCTGATGAATTTTCAAACGGAAATGGAAAGCTTTGATCTAGCACTAGAGGACTGCAAAAACAAATATGAAATCCCTCTACAAGGACACTTACGCACTAGGTGAATTAATCCTCCAAAATTAGGCTTAGATTCATACCACAGGTGCACAGTGTCCTGCTCTGTCCATTTCAATTGTCCAAATTTGTTTGTGACTTTTTGTGTTTTAAATATTTGCATCAAAACAATAATTTACACCATTAGTCTAGTTAGATCATTGCATTTCATCTCTAAATTCATCCTAGATTTGGTCAAGGGTTGGTTGACTCACCTTTCAGGTTGTAAGTCAATCATATACCTTGTTCAATTCCTTCAAACCCCCACTACCATCCATCATCCATTGTTCCTATTTAGTGAAATCACTAGGAAAAAGGTGTAAAACCCTAAAAAGGGAGGTTTCCCTTTTCCCACCATTTCAATATCTGTATGTTGTTCAATTTTCTATTGAATCATCTTGATAACACCATCATTTTGGTTTCATAAGCAACCACATTCCTCCATCTACCCATCAAAATAACAAATCAAGTGGAGATAGGGTGCACTCTACTTCCACTCTACCTGAGGAGAAACATGGGTTTATTTAACTTAAATCTTTTTCTTGTCTTCAGTACCCTACTCTAATTATTCTAACCCTTTTGATCCACCTTTTGAACCTCCTACACTATTTGACACATCTTATGAGTCTCTATTTCCTCATGATTTTTATCCCTTCATTCTTTCCCCAACTACCCCTATCCCACATATCGATTTTTCCCATCCTCCCTTTTATTATTTGTCATATCATTTTTTCCCCTATCACACATCCCACATAAATTTTAATTAAACAAGAGGATTATTGTTTTAATATATATGATGAACATTCCATTAATGTTTTCCTAGATAACACATTAAATGTATGTTAAGATGAAGACATGTTTTTCCTTTTAGTGATAGTACTTTGCTTAATTTGCTTCTTTCTCTCTCTCTCTCTCTATACATATAATACTATTTGATGTAATGAATTATAAAGTTAACAATAAATATTCTTAAGTTCATGTGAATTAATTATGTGGTGATCAGCTTCTTATGATTTTTTCCTTTCCTTACTCATTAGATGATATCATGTATTTATTCCTTTTTAGAATATTAATAATATTTACCATTCATCCTCCACCCCTTCTTCAATTTCTTCTATCACACACCATGTGCTCACCTCACACCCTACATCTACACCAATTAAAACTCCTTTACACATATATCCCTCCCCTCATCATAATGTTGAACATTATCCGCAACATGATAATTATCCTTATTCTACTCCCAATTGGACATATGTTTTCACTAAACTTAAGGAGATAGAAATGCAATTGGAGAGCCTCACCTCCCCCCTTCTCATTTGAACCCTTCATGGATAGTCTCACCCCTTACAAATAAAATACTTACACACCCAACCCCTATTGATATGGACTCATTACACTTAGATAAATATAATGGCCAATGACACCCCATTCATCATATTTTATAGTACTATATCATTTGTTCAATTGTCACCTCTAATGATCATGTTCTAGCCTAGTAATTTCATAGACCATTAAAAATAATGCATTAGATTAGTTCTACATGTTACTACATAGCTCCATGCACTCCTTTGTTGATCTGATGCATTTATTCAAAAATTACAATTCAACATAGAACCAAAAACATCTTTGGACTATAAATCACACATTACAAACATGTATCTATTGAAACTATTTAAGACTATACTTCTCAATAATCGTCCTCAATTGTGCACATGAAATTTCATCATCCATATTTTGTTCTTAAATATATGTTGTTAAAAAATATGTTACCCCATAGCCAAGAGAAATTGAAAGGAAATGGATTTGTGGAATATGCTTCCTATTCTAATTTATGAGTATGCATGCATAAAAAACAAACAAATCATACAATCATAAGGAAATATACACAAAAGTAATATATTATGGCATATAATGATTTATGTGGGGGAAATATTTTGAGAGAAAAACATAATCTAAACAAAGAAAATAAACATATTATTAAGAAGTTAGAGGTTACAATGCACTTGTAGAGTCTAAACATTTATAGGAGTATCACCAACTAGATATTTGGAGCAATTTTGGCAACATAAAATCACTTATAAAACTCACTATCAAAGTGTCCATCTCAAACACCCAATAGATAGGAGATGCAATACATGGGTGAGAGTACTCACATGTCATAATCTCACTTTCCTATGTAATTCTCACATATATGTGAGAGGACTTACATGTATATCACTCTTCCCCATAGTATTTCTCACACATGTGAGAAAGTTTAATCTCCACCATTTGATCAAAATAAGGTAATCCTGACCCTCCAACTCTTTTAAATCCTTACCCTCTTGAAGCACATCAATCATGAAGTGCCACTTGGAGGCTTCTCCTTCCTCCAAACCCTTCATGCAACCCTAGCCATTGATATCAAGATCAAATCTCCACCATTGGTCATTCATTCTAAAAATATATAAATGAAGTCTCTTGGAGGCTATTTTCATCTACACACCTTGATGCTAATGTTATGTTGATGGTATTGAGAGAAACCACACATATTCAAATACTTAGTCACATATCTTAAGCACAACTATAGACAAGAGTATAACAAGAGGTTCTTGGGATATCTTGTAGATGTCTTCTTAAGCTTGGGCACTTGTAATGTCCCAATTTTGGCCATACGCTTTTCTTTGATTGATAGCATATTTCCGGAAATCCGTAGGTTGATCAAAAGTGAAATTAGGGTTTCCTTGCTTGGAGGTTTGTGGCATTTCTAGGTATTTACTATTTTTAGTAAATACTAATTTTGGCAGTGGTTCAGTTGTCAGCCTTCATTAAGTCATTTTCAGTTGGAGCAGTTGCTTGGGTTTCCACTTTCATTAAGTCTTGCTTCCAGCTCAATTCTGCTTTCTGTTGGTTTTGAGGTAAACTTACTATTTTTGGCAGTGGCTATTTTTAGTAAGTCTAATTTTGGCAGTGGCATCATCAGCAGTTCAACTCAAGTCATCTTGTTATCCATCAGTCTTAGTTTGGCTTTGGGTTTGGTTTTCTTCATGAGTTGAGTTTATACTTAGTCAAATTTCATGTTTCTCAGTTGTACCCCATGCCTAGGAGTAATAACTTCATGTTGTTTTAAAAGAGGGGCCATTAAGGGGGTCAATTGTGCATTTAATGATTTATTAAATGCTTTATTGTTGCAAAGTGAAGTTGGACGCCTAAAGGAGGTTGAGTAATATTTTATTATTTCAAAAAGTAAAAGGCAAAAAGGTGGCGTCCCTTTTGGAAGTTGAAGTGATTCAACTTCTTGGAATTTGAAGAGTTCTTGTTGCTTCATTTGCCAATTGAAGCTTATATATTGCTGTTGTTTGAAGAGCTGATCATCGAATGTTTATGCTAATGTTATGCTGTCAAAATGAAAACTTGTTTAATACTTCGAGGGATGCTTACCTCCTAGTTCCAATCCAATTTCGTGTTTGAAAGACAACACCTAGTTGGTCTTTTTGCTGCTTCTCAATCAGACTAGCAGATTGTGCTTCAAAGTTGGTGAATTTTGGTGAGAATTTTAGTTTTAATGTTGCTGGTGTATACACAGTTGAAGGTGTTTTTCATTTACAGCTTTTGATGTGAATTTATTTTGGTTATGGGTATTTGATCCTTGCAATTCTATGCTAATGGCGATCATATTTGGAGAATTTCAGAATTTAATTCCAAGTATTTGATTTTTAGCAAGAGAAATCGCCCCTCTTGAGGGCCGTACCATCTTGAGAGTGCTTTGGGATTCGTGCAAAATAATATCATGAGTTTTGATGCAGTTTTGTGGTTTGAGTTTGGGCGCCTATCCTCCAAAGAGACTTTGCATTTCGTTTCATTCAATTCAGAGGTATATTGAAGGAGTTGTGATCATTTTTATGAGTTTGCTGTTTGCTGATAGACATTTCCAGATTGCAGATTTTTATATCAGACTTGTTAGTTTTTGATATAATGTTGGTTTGAGCTTCAATTCTTCATCTTATATCATTGTAAATGTTAGAGGAAGTGATACTCTAACTGTTTAATGTTCTTGGAAGATTATCTATTCTATTTGCAGCTGTTCTTATTCTTTGTAAAGCTAGTTAGTAGTACTAACAACTCTTCCTTTACTTGCTGCAATTTTATATCTGTTTTACACTCCCACAATTGAGTGGTTGAGTTTTAGAATAAACTTATATCTTGTTTGTAATTTCCCCCCATGTTATAAGTGGTTGTGTGGACAGTATTCCCCCCACGTTAATAAGTGGATGAGTGGATTTAAAGGCTGGCTTGCCGCCTAATAATTGTTGTAAACTCACCCACTGAATAAGTGGAGTATTCCCACCGCTTGTGGATGCCTGCACCAGCAGATGAATTATACTTTCAGCTCTGTTTATGCCTAACGATCCTCTGACCATATGCTATCACCTCGCCCACATTGGGATCTTGGTGAACATTCTTGGTTAGAGTTATCTTCTTTGCTGGTTTACATTTTGGAGCTAACACTAATTAGTGTTTGGTTGCTGATTTGAATGTTAATTTTGGAAAAAAAATTAATGGGGAATATTTCAGTGGTATCAGAGCCAAGATCTTGCCATCCTGTGAAAAAAGACAAAGTCAGTTGACAGATGAGTTACAGAGAAAACAAATTTTTCACCAGAGTTCAGTTTAGCTTTCTGAAGTTCTGAAGATGTTGCATTTTCTGAGGTCCAGGAATCGTGAGAAGTCAGATTTGATTGTGGCTTCTGAAGAATGTCAGTTCAAGAGGCAGTGTGAACATGAGGCTTCCATACTCCGTAAAGAATATCAGAACATGACATATGAGTTTAAGAACGATGTTTCATTTGACACCTTTTTGAATTGTGCGGTGATTCATAACCCTGGAAAGTTGTCTATGGTCAACTACATCAAGAAAATGATTAAAGAGGAAGCAGAACATGTCATGGTTGTAGGTGCAAGGAAGGAAGAAGAAGTGCCTGTTTGTGGATTGCAGCCCACAAATGAACAAGTTGAAGAGAAAAATCAGTCAACTAGTATTGAAGAAGACACAAGCAAGGTGCACATGTCACCTCAAAATGATTGTGAGCTTGATGAAGATACCTTGGAAAATGAGGAGATTAAGTTAGAGTCCCAAAATACATCCCTAGACTTGCATGGGATGGGAAATAATGAATATTATTATGGTAAGAAGATCATTACAGCAGTCTTGAGTCCTAATAAGGATTCAACCAATGAAGATCTCGAGACACATGGCTTTTCAAAAGATGTTGGTGGAACAGTTGTGTGGGATAAGTACGTTGAAGAAGAGCAAGATGAAGCAAATACTAATGGTGTCTTTGAATCAACTTATGACCATTACGAAAGTGATGTTGTTGATGGTGATTCCGATGTGTTTTTATCTCCTCTTGTTGAAGATTTAGTGAAGGATAATTCTCTACTTTATGCTGAGCCAATTCCATATGAAGAATTAATGACAAGTGTCCAAGAAGACTTCTGTGGTATGTATGTGGGCACTAATGATAATATCAGCAACACATCTACTCAAGATAATTTCATTGAAGAAAAGAATGACAAAATATTCAAAGCAACCAGCTTTGATGATTCTTTAATCCAATATAATGCTAGTGACTTGGGTGGTAGTGGGTTTGATTATCAAACTACATCTGTGGAGAAAGTTATA
Organism: Sequoia sempervirens; assembly: GCA_007258455.2. NCBI lineage: Eukaryota > Viridiplantae > Streptophyta > Pinopsida > Cupressales > Cupressaceae > Sequoia > Sequoia sempervirens. The sequence goes on along the minus strand of VDFB02388664.1, from coordinate 34,727 downwards.
CATGAAGATTTCAGTTCAAGTGGGTTGAGGAGTGACTCATTCAAAGAGTCAATAGTTCAAGAGGAGCATGATGATCTCTTTCCTATTGATCATTGCAATCAAACCTTTCACATTTGGGATCCGGGTGCGATGTCACCAAGGTATGATAAAGAACCGGAGTGGGATAAATTCCCCTTTGATCCTGATGAAGTTCAAAAATCAGTTTGGAATAAAAGTAATGAAGTGATCTTTGGAGGAGAAGTTGCAGCAATGGCTAATGAGAACGTGATTTCTTATGTTGAAGAGAAGAATGTTTTAAAATCAGCAAATGGTTTGGATGCCTTTCATAATTACGCACAAGAAGAGTATGAGAACTTGAAAGGTCAAGATAGAGGTACTAATTTGTTTGAAGAAGTTGTTGACAAGCCTTCGATTCTGGAGTTATGCAGTGATAAGATTAGAAAGGAGGCTGATTTTGAGAATCAAGTCAAAGAAAATAAATCAGAAAAGTTGATGTTTGATGAGTAAAGTTTCATTGCTGATTATGATCATGGGCCTAAAGAGTTGCAATTTTTGAAGGATAACTTATTGGTTACAAAAGAGAAAATTGTTAAGGTATTATCAAGATTTGATAGCACACACAATTGTATTGAAGAACTTTACTGGGAGGTGCAGTTTGAAGAGAGACAAAATGGAGTTAAGGGTGGAGACACTCTTTCTAAGGTGTGAACCATCAAAGAAGCATTTGAATCCATAAAGTCAGATTATTTGCACTTGCTCTCAGATAGGGATCATGCTATTAAGTTTGCAAAGGAAACCTATGATGCCTATCAAGAGAAGGAGAATGAGGTTGATAGGCTTTGTCTTGATCTTTCCTTAGCTCATCACTCTTTATGCAAGGGAGAAAATCCAACTCCTATTGCAGCCACACTTGAAGGACAAGAAGCTGATACAAGGATTATGGAGATCAAGCAAATAGTTGAAGGTATTAATGAACTCCATAATGATGAAACCTTGCTTAATTTTAAGGAGATTCATGAAGATGATGGTAATTGGAAGGTAAATCAAGAGTGTGAACTCTTGAGTTGGGAAGAGAACTTTCCTCAAGAAGGGATAGCTTGCAGCCATGAGCTTGAATCAACAAAGTGCATGTTAGCGAATGTTTAGTTGGGTGTAATGGAGGTAGGAGACCAGCTAGTTGATTTCAAACTTCTTAGAGAATGTAGGGACGAGATATATTCTGTGATTGATAATCCTCCAAGCTTGCTTGTAAGTGAATGCATAAGAGGTTTAGAGAATTCAGTCTCCATACGGGAAGTGTTGATTCATGATGACTTCCCCATCTTTGACACCAAGGTGTTGTTAAAACATGTTTTGGTAAGATATTTTGTTTACATGCTTGACAGTTTATCCTTTGGATTGAGTAATGCTCACACTATCCTGTCTTGGGAGAAGGATTTGAAGACGATGTTTGTTTCAGGCTCCCTTGTTTTTGAAGCTTTCTTGGATAAACTTCAATGGTATACCAAAGAAGTCAATAATTTTTTGGGTGTGCAATTGGAGTTGATTGGCACTCAGGAATTTGTTGTGAAAAATCTTTTGGGGTATGGTAGGAAGGTTCATTGGAGGGATAAGGATCAAACTTTCAAAATTAATGGTGTTTTTTCCTTTCTTACCAACCACTTGATGATTCCATTTGTTTATCAACAAATGGATTGGAGAGAAATTTTGAGTAAAGAATGGTTCTTTGATGTAATGGAACTCTTAGAGTGGGTGTTTCCACCCTTGTGTTCGAGCAATTTGGTCAAGATGAATGTGGATTTTCAATATTGCAGCAGTTGTTCCTACTCTTGTTTGCAGATTTCTTTGAACTCTAATGTTGAGTCTTTCATTCTTGATTTGGTGGTATCTGCTGGTCACTCCATTGCAACAACAACGAGTGAAGATTCTAGACTTATTACTCATGAAGTTTGGGAGAAAGTTGAACCTAAACAAATTATTTACTTTCTTAACAATCTACCTCTTGAGTTGAGTGATGTTTTGGCTCATCCTAGTCCTTTGAGGAAATGGGAATTGAGGACAACTTTTGTTTTGCGCTCCATTAATGTTGATGTTTTCATGGGTGGGCTACATGGGTTTATCAAAGAAGACTCTAAATTCTTGAGTTTGCATTTTGCCTTGATTAGTACTTGGAGAAATGTTGTGTACTATTTCAGATGCATTGGAGAACATTTTCAGTTGAGTATCCATGTTTGGAATCCTCAATATGGCTTGATGGAGATTGTTACAAGTAGAAAGAGGAATCTTTGGAGAGATAAGAATTTAATTTTCAGATCCTCTGATGATGTCCCCATCTTCGCCAATCATTTGAAGGTTCTTTTTGCTCATCAACTAGTGAATTGGAGAGATATTTCGAACAAAGGATGGTTTAATGTTGGTTTGGAGTTTCTTGAGAAGACGTTTTCAGCCTTGGTTATGAGAAATTGTTCTATTATGGACGTTGATTTTCAATATTGCAGCAACTGTTCAGTTCATTGCATGATGATTTTCCTAAAATCAGATTTTGAGAGGTTCATTTCAGTTTTCATAGGCAGCTGGTACATTCATTCTTCCTCTTCTCAATCTTTTTTCAGTAATGGTTTATGGCCTCAAAAGTGGGAAATGATGCTCCATAGTGATTTGGACCAGATTTGGATAGTGTTTAAGTTCCTTTCCAGTGATTTACTCTATACAATTTCTTGCACTAGTGTTTGGGGCAGCGAACCCTTGCTTGTTTGGGTTCAACTATTTGAGACTTTTGAGATTTTAGTGGGAGTTTTCATAAATTTTCTTGCATATATCAGAATTATTCAGCAGAGGCATTATACATCCTTGAGGAGCTTTGATGATGCGGTTGTTATGAACATGCAAAGGGCTGTTTATTCTTTTACAAATAGCTATTATGGAGTTACATTTGTTGTTGTGATTTGGTTTGATGCTTTGAGGAGTGATGTTGATGAGAATATCTTTGAGTTGTTAAGAGTAATCTTCTTTATTCTCAGGATGGTGATTGACATTAACATCGCAAATGTTAATTCCTCAGAGTTTATTGGGCATGAGATGCTGCTAGATTTTGATTCCATTCCTTCCATGTTTTTCAGTTTGAATTTTAGGCATGTTATCTCCTTGAGGTTGCAGGGATGGTTTATGCAGTTTTGGTGCAATGATTTCATTCGTGTGATCAGAGTAGAGCAGCATCAACATGATGGAACCTTTCCGAGATGGACTTGGGACCCCGGGATCCTACATGTTTGGTGGGATCAGTTTGGAGTGTTGTGGCATTGCTTGAGGACAAGCAATTTTGGGAAGGGTGGACTGTAATGTCCCCATTTTGGCCATACGCTTTTCTTTGACTGATAGCCTATTTTCAAAAATCCGTAGGTTGATCAAAAGTGAAATTAGGGTTTCCTTGCTTGGAGGTTTGTGGCATTTCTAGGTATTTACTATTTTTAGTAAATACTAATTTTGGCAGTGGTTCAGTTGTCAGCCTTCATTAAGTCATTTTCAGTTGGAGCAGTTGCTTGGGTTTCCACTTTCATTAAGTCTTGCTTCCAGCTCAGTTCTGCTTTCTGTTGGTTTTGAGGTAAACTTACTATTTTTGGCAGTGGCTATTTTTAGTAAGTCTAATTTTGGCAGTGGCATCATCAGCAGTTCAACTCAAGTCATCTTGTTATCCATCAGTCTCAGTTTGGCTTTGGGTTTGGTTTTCTTCATGAGTTGAGTTTATACTTAGTCAAATTTCATGTTTCTCAGTTGTACCCCATGCCTAGGAGTAATAACTTCATGTTGTTTTAAAAGAGGGGCCATTAAGGGGGTCAATTGTGCATTTAATGATTTATTAAATGCTTTATTGTTGCAAAGTGAAGTTGGACGCCTAAAGGAGGTTGAGTAATATTTTATTATTTCAAAAAGTAAAAGGCAAAAAGGTAGCATCCCTTTTGGAAGTTGAAGTGATTCAACTTCTTGGAATTTGAAGAGTTCTTGTTGCTTCATTTGCCAATTGAAGCTTATATATTGCTGCTATTTGAAGAGCTGATCATCGAATGTTTATGCTAATGTTATGCTGTCAAAATGGCAACTTGTTTAATACTTCGAGGGATGCTTACCTCCTAGTTCCAATCCAATTTCGTGTTTGAAAGACAACACCTAGTTGGTCTTTTTGCTGCTTCTCAATCAGACTAGCAGATTGTGCTTCAAAGTTGGTGAATTTTGGTGAGAATTTTAGTTTTAATGTTGCTGGTGTATACACAGCTGAAGGTGTTTTTCATTTACAGCTTTTGATGTGAATTTATTTTGGTTATGGGTATTTGATCCTTGCAATTCTATGCTAATGGCGATCATATTTGGAGAATTTCAGAATTTAATTCCAAGTATTTGATTTTTAGCAAGAGAAATCGCCCCTCTTGAGGGCCGTACCATCTTGAGAGTGCTTTGGGATTCGTGCAAAATAATATCATGAGTTTTGATGCAGTTTTGTGGTTTGAGTTTGGGCGCCTATCCTCCAAAGAGACTTTGCATTTCGTTTCATTCAATTCAGAGGTATATTGAAGGAGTTGTGATCATTTTTATGAGTTTGCTGTTTGCTGATAGACATTTCCAGATTGCAGATTTTTATATCAGACTTGTTAGTTTTTGATATAATGCTGGTTTGAGCTTCAATTCTTCATCTTATATCATTGTAAATGTTAGAGGAAGTGATACTCTAACTGTTTAATGTTCTTGGAAGATTATCTATTCTATTTGCAGCTGTTCTTATTCTTTGTAAAGCTAGTTAGTAGTACTAACAACTCTTCCTTTACTTGCTGCAATTTTATATCTATTTTACACTCCCACAATTGAGTGGTTGAGTTTTAGAATAAACTTATATCTTGTTTGTAATTTCCCCCCACGTTATAAGTGGTTGTGTGGACAGTATTCCCCCGATGTTAATAAGTGGATGAGTGGATTTAAAGGCTGGCTTGCCGCCTAATAATTGTTGTAAACTCACCCACTGAGTAAGTGGAGTATTCCCACCACTTGTGGATGCCTGCACCAGTAGATGAATTATACTTTCAGCTCTGTTTATGCCTAACGATCCTTTGACCATATGCTATCACCTCGCCCACATTGGGATCTTAGTGAACATTCTTGGTTAGAGTTATCTTCTTTGTTGGTTTACATTTTGGAGCTAACGCTAATTAGTGTTTGGTTGTTGATTTGAATGTTAATTTTGGAAAAAAAAATTAATGGGGAATATTTCAGCACTAAACCTCTTAAAGCTCAAATAGAGGTGCAAGGAAAGCAAGGTATTGATTCATTCCTTTTTAAAAAAAAAATTATTTTGTGTCTTGTTTATTTTCTTGTTCACAATTACAAATAAAGGCAAAGGATTGGGGAAGTCATTTAATAAACTTATATAACACATATTTCCACCCCTCAAATTCAAGTTTTAACACCCCCTCTACATACTAGTATAATTAAAATACCTCCTTATTTTCACCAAGTATCCTATTAACATAATTTTTAGTTACATTTTTATATCCCCTTATTATTTCTAACCTATCAACTAAGTGCACTATCCACACCTACATTTGACTCAAAACTATTTTTGATTGTCATCCCATACATTAAAGCATCCACACGAAAACCTAGATGAGCTATGACAAATGTGTCATCCTACATAAAGCTCTAATTTAAAAGCACATATACATCTCAACCCCTAAACCCTTACCACACCAATCCTAACATCAAATCCCGCTAATAACAAGTATCTCAATTGTAGTATGCATATTCATCTAAAATATAACTAAAGGGTTCTCGAGACACATAGCGATTCTTTTGCGTAGGGTCATGGCATCACAAAAATATGCCCAATGAATTGTTTTAGGAAACTTGGGTAGAATTATATTGAACTTGCATGAACTTCGTGTGACCACTATTTCTTTTGTTAATTATATTAGTTAGAATTAAGTAGACACCCTTGGGATTATGAGGTTCTAACATAGTACAAAATTATGTAGTGTAGAAGAAAGACTGCTTCGTGAACCCAACAAAATCAACATAGAGAATCAAATCTTCTTATTGACATGTGTGAATTGATTTAGAGAGAATTTGAGATACCCCTTATGAACACCCAACCCCACCTTTTGTACATACTTTTTAACCCTAATACCTACTCATATCACATTAATTAAATTATCTCATTTCCCTCTAATGCTATGAGGATATATTAAATCAAACTTAAGTTATTCCAAAATAAAATTGAATAATCCTTTCTTACTGCACGAAAACAAGTGGCCACCTTCCTGCCCATGATGCCCATTAATTTGGATAAGCCTCTCAAATGCCAGCCAAATGGAATTCAATTAAAAGCTAAAAAAATAAGTCAGAACAGCAAGTCAAGTCTTACAGAAAGTTGTATATTTTATCTGCAACATACAGCCTGAAACCTGAAAACTGGCCAAAGACCACCAGATTCTAGGCCTTATTATGCGTTTTCTTCCTCTGAATTTTTTTGGTTTAATGTAGTTTTTGGCCCTTGAAAATCAGTGGGGATTTCATTGTCGGTTCATTCACAATTGCGGCATCAGACAGACGACTGGTAAATGGGCAAATTCAATGCAAAACCTGCTAAGCAGAAGCCATCGAAAATACTTCCAAAAGTTGTTTTGATGGATAAAGAAGAACTCAATAACATGGGAAAAGGCAGGGTTCATTAGATTATTGACTATTTGCCTTGATTATCCAATATAATATCCATTGCAAAAGGTAATGGTCATGTGCACATATGTATTCTTTGGATTGCCTACTTAATTGTTGTGGATATAGAATATGATACATGCTGTAAAAACTAATGATTTTGTGCATATAGGTATCGATTTTTGAGATTTTAATAAGGTATTGTTTAAAGATGATTCTTATTGTAAAATGTTGATGTGAATGTAGATTTCATTGTTGGTTATAAAAGGTAATCATTATGGATAGATTTTCAAGTATAATGATTTTTTTATAAATGCTTAAAATCAACATAAAATTGTATTGACTATATCATGAAAAATGTTTTGCTAAGTTGTCATGTTCATCATGCTTGAAAATCTTGGAGTATATATCAAAGTGTCATAATATTAGTCTTCCATAATCTTGTGCACAACATTTTAAAAGACTATGTGGATGAAATTTTAGGGAAATCTAATAAAAAATGTATCATGTTCAAGAGTTAAGGAAAATCTTTGAATGGCTTTGATAATACAAGGTTAGGCTAAATCATAAGAAATGTGTTTTTAGAGTTGGTAGTGGCCACCTATTAGGTTTCAATGTCTCTTGGCAAGGTATTGAGGTTGATGCCAAAAACATTGATTCTATTCTTTGCTAAGAAATTTTTCACAACCATATAGCTTACAAAAGAAGATATGAGCTATTCACCAACTTATTGCACAATTAGTAGATTGAACCTTACCATTGACTAAACTCTTAAAGAATATGTTAAATTTGAATGGAAAATCAATTTTTGAAAGCCATTTGAGGACTTGAAATAATATTTGCTAAATGGACACCAATTATCATGTCTACCGTCCATGGAAAACCCTTGTTATATGTATCAACCACTAAATATGCTATTAGAGGTCTTTTGACATTGAATGATGAAAACAAAAAGGAATATGCATTCTATTATATTAGTCATATATTACTAGATTATGTAACATGGTATAACCTAAAGGAAATATTATTCTTGATAGTTAGTTTCTCAACACAAAATTTGTATTATGTGATTTATATCAAGACATGTGTAATCATCAAAGAAGACCTCGTGAAATACATGTCTAAAGCTAGCACACATAGGTTATGATGTGAGATAAGTGCATTTGGTACTTTTAGAATTTAATCTCAAGTTCTTTTTCACAAAAATCTATTAAAAGAAAAATGTTTTTCAATCAATTAGTTTTAGCACCATGCCCTACTCATGCACCTATCGATGCATTATTCCTCAATGTACATGTATTACATGTTGACTCGTTTTCCCTTTGGAGTGTGTTATTTAATGGTTCTAGATGCATGATTGGCTTTGATGCATTATTCCTCAATGCACATGTATTACATGTTGACTCATTTTCCCTTTGGAGATTGTTATTTAATGGTTCTAGATGAATGATTGGCTTTGGGTTATAAGCGATTTTTATATCTCGCTTGGGTCACCTAATACCCCTCTCATTTTGGCTTGATTTTCCTTCTACCAATAATGTGGTTGAATATGAGGTATTGATTACAAGGTTGTGTGCAACCATTTCCTTAAAGGTTAAATCTCTTAATATCCATGATGATTCACAACTCATATCTACACAAATTAAGGGCACTTGTAGGACCAACGAGACAAAATTAATACAATATCATGAATTGGCACTACAAATGCATGATTATTTTGATTCATTTTTCATTATTGCCATTCCAAGAAAGAAAATTTGGCATATCAACACCACATGTGGCTAGTGTCACCTACTTAATGAGCATAGATGATGGTGGCCCTTATTTTACACTAGTTATTCATAGATCAACAACATACTATTCAAGATGTATCTTCTATAGTTTGTCCTACACTTAGTATTGAAGATTGATTCCACGATATTTATATTTACTTAGAATTAAGGGTATTCCTACCCCAATACTTTTAGAATATTCGCATCTACATATGAAATTCAATTGCTAAGTATTTATTTATTATAGGAGTACTATATAGATGAGGAATTAATGGTCTTTTACTTAGATTTCTTAACCATCAAGAAAAATCCATCACCCTTCAAGAGGCCTATGGGGGCATATGTGGAGGTCACATTAGTGCATTTGAAGTTATCAAAGTTTAGTAGATATTATGTATGATTTACTAGTACAAAAAATAGACAAAATATTCCTATGACTACAAAAGTATACAATATGCAAAAAAATATAATAACTTAAAAATGCACCTACCCACAAGTTTCACCCCATACTTCACCTTGGCCTTTCTTTACTTACAAACCTAGAAAAATTGTACCACCCTCATCTTAAGAGCATACATTTGTCACTACAACTAGTGAATGTAGATAACTAAAAATGTCTAACACATTCTTCTAATTCATCAATTCTAGTCATTATCACTCATAACCCTTTTCATCACTATTAATTAAATATTTTCTAAATATTTGATTAAACTAACCCATCTCTCACATTAATTAAATATTTTTTAATTATTTAATTATTTCATCTTCCCTCCATCACCTTTAATTAAATAATTTTTAGCTATTTAATTAATTAAATCATTTATCCTCATCCACTTTAATTATATAATTTTTAATTATTCAATTAATTCCAAATGTTCTTTTTATCCACATAATTAAATAATTTTTAATTATTTAAATAAAGAATCATGCATTTTTATCATCTCTCATAATTAGATAATTTCTTGATTATTTGATTAGCTAAGTATTCCTCCAAAATTAAAAAAATTATTTAATTTATTTAGTTTGCACATTCCTCAAAAAATAAATAAAATATTTAGTTTACACATTCCTCTAAAAACATTTATTTTATTTATTTCCTAATAATAGCATGTCCTATCTTTATTTTTTCAAATCCTAATTTTAGAAACCAAACTAAATTTAGTGATTATTCCTAAAAATAGTGAGTGGACTTCACTTCACTTCACTTCATCTTTCCATGCAAGCTCATGCATTCTTTTTCATCTCTTATAATTAAATAATTTCTTAATTATTTAATTTATTTAGTTTGCACATTCCTCTAAACATAAATAAATTTTTATTTTATTTATTTTGCTAATTATATTTAATCTTTAGTCTTCTAATCCTAAATTTAGTTAACTCTTCTAAATTTAGTAACTTTGCTAAATTTAGTGAGTGAGCTTCACTTCATCTTTTCATGCAACCCCATGCACAACTTCTTGATCTCTCATCCATCCTCATCCATTAATCTGATCTCACATCTCACATCGTTCATCTCACATCCTGGAAATGTATAAACCAAACATCTTTGATCATTTGATCTCCTCCTCGATTCAACAACTATACTATACTCAATTCATCTTGCTTTTACACAACTAAATTATGCTAAGTTTATGAGCAATCCACATACCATGTGAAGAAGCATATTTCTTATAATTTTGACAATGGAGTAAGGCTTGGCATTTTTGGGTGAGCTAAAGTAGGTTAGATTAGCTTATTGTGATATTGCTATCAGGATTCAATCATGTAGTTTTACAAGTCAAACTCATTGACCCATGTTACATGAGTAGTGGTTCATAAGAACCTGTTAGAGTAAAAGGTTTATTTCACTTAATTAGTTTATCTAAGTCACCTTTTATTCCTTTCTTAAGATTCACTTAGTTATGCACTGTAGGTATTTAATAATTATTTTAATTATTAAATACATTTTCCCTTTAGGGTTACACAATCTCCTTTTATAAGGATTGATCATTGTATTTTATTTAATTCCCTCTCTGAATAATAATCTCTCAATTTTCAGAGCCATTCTTGCTTTGCCTCCATTCTTCTCTTGTGATAGGTATTTTTGCATGCAGGTGTTCTTGGGTTCTGTGAAGTTGGATTTATCAACTTCTACATGGTATCAGAGCGCGGACCTATTGCTGCTTGTTCTTTTTTTTTAAGATCTTTAGAGCTTCAAGGGTTTGAGTTTTGATTTTTTGATCCAGGGCATACCTTTTTTTATTTGGTGCATTTTGAGCCCAAACCGACCTCACGGTTGTGCTCAAGAGGTTGTTTCCAAGTTTTTTGATATAAAACTTGACCAGTTTTGGTGCAGTTGGCTCAGAAGGCAAAAAAGAATTTTCCCCAGGGCCATACAAGCCCCAAGGCACGTTTCTCGAGGCTGAAAAATTAAAAAATTCACAAAAAAATTAAAAAAATCAATTTTTCATTGATTTTTTGCACCTCCCTTATAAAAGGCGACTACCACCAGGTAGGCACCCTAGTGCCACCCAACAACCATCAGAGGGTCACTCGGCCAGCAGGGCCGCCAACCTCCAACCCCCCTATGCAGCCCCTGAGGGCTTGCCATGTGCCTGTCCATCACGCCCAAGAGCCAGTCCGCAGCCCCTTGGTCGTCCAAGTGCCCTGGGGCCAAAATTTTTTAGCCCCTGAGGGCTCTGGAGGACCTACTTGAGTTTTTTGGAGGTGTTTTCACTAAATTGGGCATAAAATGGGCATACGGTATTCATTTTTCGAAAACGAGATACCACTGGAAAGATAATTCCGACACCGTTCTAGTGGTGTAGGTGTGGTTACCTTTTTTTTCCATTTTGTTTCATTTTTTTCAGTCAAAGTCAAATGATGCTTTTTGCACTCCCAGGAGTGTAACTTTTGAGTCCGGACTCCGTTTTGAGCAAACGAATAAGCGTCAGAAAACTGGTTCAATGCTCTGCACAATGATCAAAATTATTTTCCCAAATTTTCCCTAGGTATATTTTATTCAACTTTTTGTGTTTTCATAGTTTGCTTAATTACTTGGACTTTTGGGCACTTGGGAACCTCCTATTTGCATCAATTGGCTCTATTTCATTTGATCTACATGTACTAAAGTCAGTTTTCTCATAATTTTTAATTTGAAGAGTATCATCTACTCACTCTTTAGTTGCAATTCTGGAACGGGGTAATTATGAGTCATGGGCAAAGGGCATACTTACACATTGTAGGTGGCTTAATATTTTGCCTCACTTGTATGGACTCATACCTACACCAGACACATCAAGGGGTTTATCAGCATGGGTTATTATTTGAGATCATATTGTAGGGGTTATTGGTTGTAGTGTTGATTTTGACACTTTGTGTGCTTTATCCAAAATTCGTTGTCCTCGCACACTTTGGAAACATCTTTGGGAGATTTTTGGAGACTCTAATATCTCTCCATTCCTAGAGGATCCCGCTGCAGATTGTCTCATCCCTCTTGCAGATGTATATTTCATAGCCTATGATAACCGTACTCTAGAGGAGCTTGAGTATATCACAGGTCTTGCATGTGTCGATGGTTCAGAGACTTGTATTCATGTTCCCACTCTTCAGATTGAGACTTCATCAGCATCTCCTATTGTTCTTGATTCAGTGCAACATGGCATCATTCATCTTCCAGACATAGCTACTTTGGACTCTGATGTTGCAGACATATCTTTCTTGTATGTGGAGTCCTATATTGTAGATTTGGAGGATTATTTTGAGGGCATTCATCTCCTTTACCTTGAAAATCAGGTTATCACTGTACGCCCACCATCATCCATGCATTCAGAGGTTGCATTTCAGGATTCTCCACATCAGTTTGGATTTGGCATCATATGTTTCAGTTCAGACAACGAGATTCTTCAACATCCTATCATGGCACACATCTTGAGACAGATTGGTTCATCACTCTCACGAGGTTTCTTCGACATCGTCCTTTGGATCCATTTCTTCCCAAGGGAAGGAATATCATTTTTTGCTTCAGTATCTCTTTTTGGATTCTACATTAGGCATCTACCATTGCGACAGGAGTTTCTTCATTGTTGGGGGGCCTTCTTGTCTCTTTTTCTCTCTCCTATGGGGGGAAGATATTTTGTACTTGTGTGATAGAAGAAGTTCTTGGGGGGTCATGTTGAGTCCTCCTTCTATCTCTCTTCTTCTTTCACTCTTGTTCTTCATCTCTTTTTGGAGAGGAGTTTTTTCCCACTGGGTTTTCTCCTTTACTCCGCTTTACAGAGATTTGGTTGTATTCGGGTACCTGATCAGGCCTAGTTGTCGGGACCCTTGTTTTCTTTCTAGCTTGTAGTTGCATTTCTTTCATGCATTTAGTTTGTAGCTACTCCCTAAGTTCATCTTAAGGGAGGGTGTTAGAGTAAAAGGTTTATTTCACTTAAAATTAGTTTAATTAAGTCACCTTTTATTCCTTTCTTAAGATTCACTTAGTTATGCATTGTAGGTATTTAATAATTATTTTAATTATTAAATACATTTTCCCTTTAGGGTTTCTTTAGGGTTACACAATCTCCTTTTATAAGGATTGATCATTTTATTTTATTTAATTCCCTCTCTGAATAATAATCTCTCAATTTTCAGAGCCATTCTTGCTTTTCCTCCATTCTTCTCTTGTGACAGGTATTTTTGCATGCAAGTATTCTTGGGTTCTGTGAATTTTGATTTATCAACTTCTACAAAACCCATCACTCATGATAATGAATGGTCCACTTAGCACTCATTGCATCTAGGTGATGCTCACAAAGGTGAAGCACTGGGCTTTCCCGGGAGGTCACACATCTTAGTACTACTCCAGCTCAAGCGCGCTTAACCATGGAGTTTCCTCCAAGGTTAAGCCCAATTAGCTTGCAACCCCATTTGCAAAACCTTCAACAAGTTTTGTGCCTTATGAACCATTCATTATAGAGCCCCTTTAGCTCATCAATCGATAAGTAGGAGGTATTTTCCACAGCATGTCAAATTGTGATATTGCTACCAAGATTCAATCGTGTAGTTTTACGAGTCAAACTCATTGACCCATGTTTCATGAGTAGTGGTTCAATTGATGAACTAAAGGGGCTCTATAATGAATGGTTCATAAGGCACAACACTTGCTAAAGGTTTTTCAAATGGGGTTGCAAGCTAAGTGGGCTTAACCTTGGAGGAAACTCCATGGTTAAGCGCACTTGAGCTAGAGTAGTACTGGGATGGGTGACCTCCCAAGAAGGCCCAATGCTTCACCTTTGTGAGCATCACCTAGATGCAATGAGTGCTAAGTGGACCATTCATTATCATGAGAGATGGGTTCTTGTGAACCACTACTCATGAAACTTGGGTCAATGAGTTTGACTAGTAAAACTACATGGTTGAATCTTGATAGCAATATCACAATTTGACATGCTATGGAAAATACCTCCTACTTATCATAGATTAGCTTAGTTTGATTTATGCTCTTGTTATTTGATTGTTCTCATTTGATTATTTCTATTGCTTCATTAGTAATAGGTCTATTCATAATTGGATTTGGGATTATTGAGTTGATCTTCATTTTATTTTGAATCATTTGATTGCATGACATTATTCTTATTCACAGTGACTATTTAATGAAATGGGTAGAAGCCATACCTTAAAGAACTATCATGTGGTAATCGATATTTATAATTTTATAATGGATAATATTATCTCTATATTTTACATTCCATCTATCATTGTAATTAAAAAACACATCATTTAAGAACAAGGAGGTAAATAAATCTTAGAAAAAAATCATATGCAATAGAGATTCTTCACTCCATATTATTCATAAGACAATGGATAAGTTGAATCCATTAATAAGATTATTAAGAAAATACTTGATAAACATGGTACTAATTGGCATACACAACCATGTCCCTATGTTATGGACATATTGTACTAGTATTTGCACACCTTTAGGATTTACACCCTACTCTTTGGTTTATGGTACAAAGACCATCATTCCACTTGAGCTCAAGATTCCATGACTATGCATATCCCTTCGTAATATGATTGATGATTATGAATATTGGGGGCATCATTTACAAGAGCTTGAGACCCTTAATGAGCAAAGAGTCAATGCTTTAAAAAATCTATGAACATATCAAATGTAACCAAAGAAAAAATATAAAATTAGAATCATCTCAAGAGACTTCAAACTAGGTGATTTGATACTTTATGCAAAATCTAACAATCCAAACAAGAAGAAGGAACTTCATAGTAAATTTTGACCTAGCTAGATATGACCATTCATTATTACTTTGTGATTTGTTACTAGTGCCTTTGGCCTTTCCACTTTTGGTGGAATGCTAGTGAAGGACTTGGTTAACATTATGCATCTATCAAGATATTGATTTTGACCACCATACTTGGTAGGTAATTAAATTCATTGATTACCATCTCTCTCATTCCCATATTCATTCTATGAGATTTATCATGCCATCTTTCCCATCTCGAGGAAAATTGTCTTTTGTGCATATTCTTACATGATAATATCTTATCTATACATGATTGTAGCATGCTTATTCATTTTCCCCATTTCCTATTTTCAATTATTAAACTTGTCTATTCAACCACTAAGGTTCCTTACCTTATCATTTGATTGGATACACATCATATGTGATTGATTGCTTATGTCTATATCACTTATTGAGCTTCATTGCATTATCTATCCACATGAGGCAACCACTTTTATGTACTCTTTCATGACCACATCTTGCACAATCAAGTTCGCATGCCTTAGTATGTAGTAAGATATATTATTATCGTACTAGGGGAAATACGGATTCCCAATCTTATTGTGTGCTCACATGGTTATCATGTATTGAGCTCACACTAGGGACAACATTTTCCTTCCCCATGAATTATTGATTGCATGGTAGTGCTTGATATGCCTTATATATAGAGCTTTGCTAACACTAAGGATCGCATGCCTTACATCAACCGTTGTGTGCTCATGCACTTGGAGCCACATTGGGGGCACATACATTTTCAAGTGTTCTATTTACAAGTACATGGGTGGAGTTGCCCATTGGGGCCACACTGCCATTTTCATTTTGCTTATTTTACCAAGGGAAAAATTATGTACCTAAATGACTATTTCCAACCCACATGTGCTTACCATATTTATCATTCAAGATGCCTTATTTGGTTGTCACACAATGCATTTGTGGCATTTCTTTCTTTGCATGATATATGTGCTTATATGCTTAGATTATTCTTATATTTTATGTAATATTTTTCCCTCTCTTCTGATTTCTTATATCTAACCAATTGAAGGGGGCATATCCTATCACTAGCACTCCTCTATTGTGATTGCAAACAAGTACAAGTATTGGTATAAAGAATCATCACTCTATCTAAATGGATCTCCATCACATGACATGAAAAACACTTGATATACCATGAGATCCTATGACCATTGCATTATCATAACACTCTTTATATAGAGAATTTTGTAACCTTCTCTCCCTCTCTCACTATCGAAGACAATAAGTTCAATTTGTAGTTGTGCTCACTTTAACTTGAATGATATAAGGTAATCATTGCATATTTTTTCTATTTTACATGTTCCCATGGAGCACACTTACCAAGGATGTAAGAAAACATGAAGATGTCTAGTTAGGTCCATTATTTTGCATGAAACTCAATATCCCTTT
Organism: Sequoia sempervirens; assembly: GCA_007258455.2. NCBI lineage: Eukaryota > Viridiplantae > Streptophyta > Pinopsida > Cupressales > Cupressaceae > Sequoia > Sequoia sempervirens. The sequence goes on along the minus strand of VDFB02388664.1, from coordinate 18,574 downwards.
ACATTTGAATATCTACTTTACATGCATTTTTGTGGGTGTTCATATACTTCGAGAATACATAATCATTTTGGGATTCGCATATATACCTCTATGCAGAGGCAACATTTAATGAAAAAATTTACATACCCATTGCCACTTCCCATTTAGTTTTAGGCCCATTTAGATGGAATGTCTAAATATAATTGCATATTGACAAATGACACTCTCTTGTATAAAGTTGAGCTCATTCTTTGATCCTTCACCAGTTCCCATTTATACATCCTCTCACATATTTGATCCTATCTTATAAGCCTCCATAGATATTCATATACATCTACCGTCAATTACACTTAATATTGCCTCCATGTCTAAATGTTCATTCCCCACATTGATATAAGTGATTTCTTGTCCCGAGTTAATCCTATAATGTGTAGAAGCGATCTCACACCATGTAAAATTGACCCAAAAATTCAAAATCTTCTTAAATTTTGAAAATTTGTCAACTCTCCCCTATTCCACTAGTCACCGTGAGTTGAATTTATGCATGTTTGCATGATTTTATTGGACCGTGTCTTGGGTATTAAAGACATTTAATTTAGATTCATTCATAGTCAAGAATCACTGGAAATCATATGAATTACAAATGGAATCTTTTTAAGAATATTTCAATTTGAAGCAATAAAAAGAGCATGTAACAATTTTACATCATATCATTTAGGACACTTGCATGCCTAAAAAGTGTTGTCTTTGAATCTTCTACACAATTGTGAAGTCAATCTAATAAAGGGGATTGACCTATGAGAACTCGACCCTTACAATTATACGATTTCTCCGAGATATTTATGAATATCACTAGTCTTTATATCATAACAAAATACATAGCTTCAATTTATATTGTGCAAAATCAATTTCATAAATAATATATAGAGTGCTTTTGCATGGAAATGATTTTTGTAATCCCATATAATATAAATTTGACCTGAAGAGAATTAGGTAAAAGACTATTCTTATTCTAAAAAGTCTATCGAGTTAGAGTCTACGTACTTCTAATACCAAGGTGAGAAGAATTCTTAGCTACATTAAATTCTATTATTTTATTGAAAATGCACTTTCTTTTACAATAATATCATGTGATTATATGAGTATTAATAATCTTCCTCGGCAAAAGTGGTGGGGTTCAGTGATTGAAATGAGCAATTTAAAATCATGGCGTCTGAGACAAAATTAATGTGGGCAATGGTATGCAAAACTCATTTGCTGTAATTGCCAGCAGTTCACAGGAATACCACTGGTGTGTTGCAGTCAACGCACGACGCCTAACTTCTATACCACGGCTGATTACAGAAAACAACTTTGACTTGGGAGATCGAATTTTTGTGCTTCTGCAAACTTCCTTTCTGTTTAAGAAACCTCTATATAGATATACATACTTGTCTTGAACAGGACGGATGCCCCAATAATACCCGGCATTGAATTCAAGCCCAATTGGCAGAAAATCAAGTGAGAAATGGGTCGGAGAAAGGGCAGGAACACTCACAATTTCTACCTGTTGAATGTATTGGGAATTGCAAGAGAGTCTGCAGCAATTCTTGTGCAGAACTTTTCTGCTTTGACGGCAATTGCAGTGCCATTGGTATCCCCTGTTTCTGCTGCACTTCTTGTCTGCCGCGCGCTTTCTTCTCACACTCATATTGCCACCAAATTTGCACTACGAATTCGGGAATCTGCTCATGCAGCCGGATTCCCCAACTGGCGCTATACCCATCTCATATATCACAAGCTTGCTGAGACAATAATTTGTTTCTTCTTCTGTCTTCCTTTTGTCATCACGTTTTCACTGCTTGCAAGAGCAGCAGTAGCCCACACAGTGGCTTCTATCTATGCAGGGGACAATAGGCCTTCTTGGAAAAAGCTGTTTCAAGTACTGCCCAGGCTGTGGAAAGGCCTGGTGGTGACTTATATATGGGCGGGTGTTATGGTAATTGGAGCAAATGCTGTGATTTTGGTGTTAGTGTCTGTAATTCTGAAAGTGGTGTGTGTTTTGGGACTTGGTTTTAAATGGGAAGTTGGCGCTGCTTTGGGAGGAGGGATTGTTTACTCCGTTGTTTTTGCCCATGCCATGATTGTCTGCAATTTGGCCACAATTGTGTGTGTAATGGAAGAGTACAATTATGGGATGCAAGCTGTGTGGAAGGCCCTGTTTCTAATAAGAGGGAAGACCCGGATTGTTCTGGTCATGGCGGTCGTTATAAACTTGAGCTCGGTGTTTGTGGAGAGGTTGTTTGTGTATGGAGTGATGAGAGGCGGTGGTGGAATGATGAGAGCGGAAGCGCTTCTGCTGGTGTTGATGTATTCCATGGTGGGTGTAATCGACACTGTGATGACCACTGTGTTTTATTTCACTTGCAAGTCGTCTCGTCTGGAGGATGTTTGCCTAAATGATCTCTGTTCTTCAAATCCATGGGAAAATAAGTTATATTGCAGTTGTCAGCTACAGGACGTCAAGAACAAAAGAGCTACTGTGGCCAACTTTTTGTAAGCCATGGAAGGAAAAATAGCAAGATGGTGGTCTTATTCAAGTGAGATAATGGAACTGGTAGGGTACACACTTTTTCATTGATGTGCTTGTGCATCTAAATTCAAGATTGACGCCCGAATGAGGCTTTGGGATTGTGCTTATCAAGATAAGGCTCAACTGCAGTCTGAAACAGACCTGCCATGTCACGCTAAAGTGATTGTTTGAAAATACAAAATTGTACGTTAGTCTTACTAGGTATTGTCTATCTAGTCTCTAGAATGCACTTTTAACTTTGTCTTTTACTATTGTCTATTCAGTTTCGAAAATGCACTTTTGACTTTATCTTATAATGAAGAAACATGTAAAATTCACTCTACATGTATCTGCTGCAAAGTCTTTTTTTGCATGTGTAAAGAAAACAATATGTGTATGTTTCAAGATCAATTTGTATCTTTGAACTGTTGTTGTGTTGTTAGTTTAGTCATCTAAATATGATAAAAAATAATTTTTAATGTTTAAAAATTTAAATATAATCATTTTTAGTTTTTTAATTTGTTTATTTAACATAGAAGAGGGGTAATTTTTTTATTAAAACAAGAAGAGGTAAAAAGTAAGGGCACTACACAACCCTATCAAGCTCCACCAAATGATCCAATTGTTGAGACAGATCTGGGGGTAACTGGCCCCCGTCCATCAGATTCCAATCGTGAATATGATCAGAAGCCCATTTAGCCAAACAATCAGCAACACCATTCCATTCTCTAGGAATATGAGTGAAAGTAACAAACTCCAAAGAAGCACAGAGGTTAAGAATCTGATCAACAACCAAAGCCAACTACCAGCTAACATCATATAACTGCCGCCTATTCAACAAGTTCACCACAACCTGGGAATTAGACTCACATATGATCCTTTGCCACCCCAATTGACTTCCACGCTCCACAACGGATAAAATGGCCTGAGCCTCTATTAAATTATTAGTATGAAGACCCTTATAAACAAAGAAGATAAATTGAACATCTCCAAAGCTATCCCAACCAACACCACCAATTCCAGCATGACCAGGGTTTCCTCGAGAAGAGCCATCTGTGTTGATTTTTAAGACTCCTTGAGGAGGAGGAGACCATCTCCCCTCCCTATTCACCTTCAGGGTAGGATGTCTACATCTGATGCGCATGAGTTGTTGTTGTTGAGGAGGAAGATGAAGACGATTACATCAACCAACATCACAAGGATCCACTAATATAGTCAAATCACACTTAGCCGCAACAGTTTCTTCCAAAGAATGTAGAATTTTCCACCACAAGCGAGGGGCCACCAACATCACATCTTGAAAAATTCGACGATTCCTTTCCAAACAAAGGTCCCAGATAATAAAGGATGGGCCGAGAGCCCAAGCAGCTTGAAGAAAGGAAGTAGAAACAGGGGCCCTGCCCCACCAATCCACAAACTCAACCAACGAGGAAACATGCCGACAAGGCGTATTCCATACCCTCCACCAAAAATGCCAAATCTCCCTAGTATAGGAACATTGGAAGAAGAGATGAGAGACACTCTCCTCACCATTACGACACAAAACACACATTGAAGGGCCTTGGAAACCACACTTACATAAATTATCCCAAGTAAGACACCAAGTTTGAGCAACTAACCACATGAAGAAATTGCACTTGGGCCACGATAACTTGTGCCAAACTTGCTTCCACCAAGGGACCTCAATATCCCCAAACAACTGCCTACCAAGCTGCTTATAAGCAACAAACACAAAGTACTTCCCAGACAAATCAGAACCATCCCAAGCCAAGACATCAAGTCCCCTCAAAGAATTACAAGCACAAGAAGCCATAAGCTGAGCAAGACCACGCCTATCCTCCACAGACCCGCCAGGTGGCCACTCGGAAGGATGCTTCCAACGAAAACTTATAGCCGATCCACAATGTTGTGCAACCTTATAATGCTCAATAGTATCCCAGCCAGCCGCAAAAAAACATCAGAAAGGGACTAGAGGTGAGGAAAAGTAGAAAGAATAGGTGGGTGACCATCCCAAGAATCTAACCAAAAAAGAGCTTGTAACCCCAAATGACAAATCCAAGAAAGTATGCGCCTAATCAAATGTGCCCCCACTTTCAAAGTATGCCAAATCATAGAACCACTCCCCTCCAGAGGATAGCGAGGAACCTCAAAAGAAGCAACACCCCTAAGATATTTATGGTTGAGAATACGGGCCCATAATTGGTCCTGATTGGTACACCAATGCCAATAAAGCTTAGTAGAAAGAACTTTCGCATTCAAAATAGCAAAGTGTAAACCAAGACCACCCTTCTACTTTTGTCTACACATAGATTCCCACTTAACAAGGCTCCACTTAGTAAACATCAAGTTACCACTCCAAAGAAATTGACGTGAGAGACCATCAAATTCCCTAAGGAAATACATAGGGGCTGCTTGAACAAAGCATCTGTAGATGGGAAGGGCTTGGATAACAGACTTGAGAAGAGTCACTCTAGCAGCTATAGACAACCACCGATGAGTCCAATGAGTAACCTTCTGCCTTAGCTTATCAAACAACATCTGTCAGGAGGACATAGGCTGATGACCAACAGCAAGAGGAATATCTAAATAGACAAAGGGAAGAGACCCAATTTGAAATCGCAAAATAGCTACAATCTGTCGTTGGATAGCTTGAGGAGTGTTAAAGAAGAAAATAGAAGACTTCTGCTCATTGAATTTCTGACCCGAAGCAGCAAGGTAGATATCCAAAGCCTACCTAAAGGATTCAGCTTCCTGAATACGAGCCAATCCCATAAGAGAGGTGTCATCCACAAACTGGAGATGAGAAAGCATTGGCAAACCCAAACCCCACTGCCATCCATGAATCAAGCCTTGAGAAACCCAAAATTTAAGAAGTCGACCCAGCCCCTCCGCCATTATAATAAATAGATAAGGAGAGAGCGGATCCCCCTGATGAAGACCCCTGGTAGCACCAAAAAGCTCTTAAGGTTCACCATTCACAATAACCGAAAATGAGGAAGAAGTAACACAACTCATAGTCCAACTCACCCAATCTAAAGAAAATCCAATGGCCAGCAGAATCTTCTGAAGAAAGCTCCATTCAACTTTGTCATAAGCTTTGGCCATATCCAACTTGATGAACATAGACTTATCCTTAGAGGTCGCCATGGAATGAATGACCTCAGAGGCTACCACCACCCCATCCAAAATTTGATGACCTGCCACAAAGCCTCCCTACTCCTCATAAATGACAACAAGCAAACAAGGTTTAAGCCTCTCAACAATCAATTTTGTAATAATCTTATACACCACATTATAGAGCACAATAGGTCTAAAGAATTCAAGCCTATCAGCACCTTCCTTTTTAGGAATGAGAACCAGAAAAGTAGCATTCAGGGATCAAAGCATCTACTTACTATGGAGAGACTCCCAGACAACCTCCAACAAATCCAACTTCACAATATCCCAAAACTCTTTGAAAAATTCGACTGGGAAACCATCAGGGCTAGGAGCTTTCCCCTTATTCATCCCAAACACAACCTCCTCCACTTCAGACAGAGTAATCGGACGAGTAAGAGAAACATTCAAATAATTAGAGATCAAAGAAGGAATGAAAGCAAGGACCATATTCTCATCAGCCTCAACAATAAGTGAATCCTCAATAAACAAAGCAGAGTAAAATTGTCGAGCCTCTCTAGACAAAGCCTATTGTGGAGAAATCAAAAGACCCTCATAATTAAAAAGAGAAGAGATATAACACTTATTCCGACGAGCTTGCATCGAATGATGGAAGAAAGCAGTGTTCTTGTCACCCTTTTGAAGCCAGTCAATCCTAGCCTTTTGTTTCCAAAAAATATCTTCACGAAGCTCCCACTCCACCAATTTTAGAGCCTAGGACTCAACATGTCCAAGAGCTTCCAAAAATCCCAAATCCTGAATTTGGCGAGTAATAACAATAAGACGATCCTGCGCTTCCCTTTTCTTGGCCCGAAGATTGCCAAAACATGACCTATTCCATCACTTTAGATGATACTTGATATATTGCAGCTTCTTAACAAGAGAATACATAGCAGTACCATATGCAAGCGCTCCATCCCGCTACCACTGAGCAACAAGATCATACAAGGTTGAATCTTGAAGCCACATAAGATGAAATTTGAAAGGAGGATTCTTTGGAGTAAGAGAAGAAGAAGCAAAAAACTTAATTGACCAATGATCAAAGCCACACTAGTCAAGAATCTCAGAGCAAGTGACCATGCTGTCGCCCACCCAAAAACTAGAAATAAGAAATCTATCCAACCGCTCAGATATCGCTTCTGGCCCACGCTGTCTATTATTCCAAGTGAATATACCATTAGAGGGTTTAACATCAACAAGAGAAAGAGAAGTGAAGGAGGTTGCGTTTGGTATGAATAAGGGGAAAGCTCCTGGCCCTGATGGTTTCCTAGTCAAATTTTTCCATGAGTTTTGGGATATTGTGAAGCTAGATTTGTTGGAGGTTGTCCAGGAGTCTCTCCATAGTAAGCAGATGCTTCGAATCCTAAATGCTTCTAGAAAATCTATTGTGGTAGAATATTGAGGGTAGTGAATACTTATCCACCTCCCTAAATAGAGCATGTTGTTTGGGCGGCATATTTAATGGATTTCTCAAACATCTTTCCTCTCTAATTCTTTCTTTTCCCTTTTGAGCTCTTTTTTATTTTTATCTTATTATTTTTGTATTGTTTGTTGCTCTTTTTTCTATTTCTTGTCTCTCCTTTGCTAAATTATGTGTAACTCATTTTCTCATCATTGACATTCTCTTTCAATTTTTTATTACTCCAAGTCTCTAGCAATAATTCTTGCATTTTTTCTCTCCTCAATTTGTTCTCATTTTATTTTTTTTAGCTCCTATATTTCTTTCTTTATTTCCTCTTGCACTCCATAAATAAATCCATTTATCATCTACAATGACGAGTTGAGATTTTCAACTAAGTCAAATTCATTATCAACTTGAGTATTTGAGGTATCCTTCACTAAATGAACATGCAGTCTAAGGAAATAACTAATGTGAGAATTGATCTAGCCTCCCAATGGTTGCTTGGATTCTACTTCAATTTTATTTTGGCCCTCACTAACATTTGGATTCAAAGCTTCATCTCCTCCCAATTTTGTAACATCCTCCTCCACTTCCCAATCTCTGTGCAATTAACATAAAAGTGTACCAATGGAGATGTATTCATTGTTTTTAGTGGAGATGACAATGAAGGAATTTTCCTTCATCAAAGTTTACAGGAATACCAAGGATCAAATCCTCCTTCATCAACCATGATGCTTGGGTTGGGTCCAAATGGAAACACTGAGTCCCTCTTCCTACTAATTATGTTGACTTGATTCAAGATAATCACTTATGTGATTATCATTAGCATTTCTTTGCATTACACAAAAAAATTCCTCACTGAATTGTTCAAGTGTTTCATGTATAGTATCCTCCCTTCAAGGATTCGGTAGTAACTCATTATTCACCTCTCTTTGTGGCACATCCAAATGTGAAAGACTAAGAAATTTCTATGTAGAAAAAGCCCCATAAGGTGTAGTAAAATTGAAATGTCTTATTGGAACACATTTTCTCCATGAGTGCATCTAGATTAAGGGGCCATATTTATGCCTTATTAAATCCATAATTTATATTTTCAATAGTCAATTATTTTTAGAATGTCATGCTACCAAGTTGTGCCAATTCTACCCTTATAATGTCCAAATTTAGATATTTAGTCATCCATGCTACTCTTCACTCTTGAAATATAATTTTGTTAGGTCTCCTTTAAAAAAATAAAGTTGTGAAGAAAGCCCCTAGCCTATCCTCATTTCCTACAGGCTAAAGGGTAAAGCAAACGAAATATCTTTTAATATTATTTTAAGTTGGGCCTAGTAGTTTAAATTAATTTAAGGGACAACTTAGATATTATTAAAAAAAAATTGTTTTCAACACTAATAAGATAAAAAGGTATTTTAAAATAATTAAAACAAAATAACATAAAAAATATTTATTAAATACTTAAGGAAATCGGACCCATGGGCCCAACTAGAGTGCTACAAAAAAGGGCCCTTGCATTTACTTGGAATATCATGTTTTTTCATTATTTTTGACATATAATTTGTAGCCTTTCATTTTTACATTCAAGTTTGCTTCCAAGATGAAAACCCTTGGTTGGTTTGAGGATCTTAGAGGATAAAAACCCTCTAGGATTTTCACTATTAGATTTGGGAACACAAATATTCATCTCCAACATTGGTTGATTCTATCTAGGAGTTGCATGCATGCTAATTCAAAGTATTTGCAAATTCGTGGTTAATAATTTGAATGTATATTTTATAATTTTATAGTTTGTTCCACCATCCATTCTTGCTAGATCTTGGATGCCACTCTTGGGAGAATTTTCCATCATTGTTCCATCATTGGTTTGAGGATTTTTGACACATTTTATAATTGCTACAATAACACTATAATTAAATCAACATTTTGGCGAAGTTTCAAGTTTGCATGTTATTGCTATAGTGTCTTTATAGAAAAATAAACATTTTTTTGGGAATAATTATTCATCATTAGTCCAATGACCAACATATGCACAACCATCAAATTGAGTATACTAGCATTGAGGAGGAAAATTCACCATCATATGTTATAGATTTTATAGATCTAGTGACAATACCATCACCATTGCTTGAGAGAGTAAATTTTCCCTAACTATTTTCATTTTTTATTATCAATTTCCATATCATATTTAGGCATATCAACATTTAGATAAGGTTACAACAACACTTTAAGAAAGTGTTGTTATCATATTTTATTTTTGTAGATATTTATTAATTGTTATCAATATATAGGAAGGCCTAGGACTTTTCTAATACCTCTAATTAATTGTTCCCAGCTACCACATGACCTCTCAAGGTCATTTTCCTCACCATTATTGCTACTACAATACATCTATAGTTAAATATAACCACCAAACTTGCCTAATATTCACCATAGAGGGCTCCTACAACTATTCATATATCATTTCCATTCAAATGTAATTACTGAAAGTTTGAAAATTATACATATAAATGATTGTAAGTTGCTCTAGCATTTTCAAATCTAATAAAGGAATTTTGAAGGTGGTCAATTGGTTTGTAATTCATATCCATGAGAATTTAATACCCTATGATTCCATTCTTGAATGTTTATTGGCATTTGAGAGTTAATTCATTTATCTTCAGTCATATCAACACTTCTATTTGAATTTTGTGACTAGAGACTACTCATATTTGAGTATACTTGTATGTTAAAGGGTGTTAAGTTGTGTAAGGAAGCTAAGGTAGCAGAACAACTTCCTACACTAATCTTGAGAGGAGAATAATGCAAAACTTCTATAGATTTTTAATATTTATAGAAACTTGCCGGTATTGGCATGGTGTGATGGTTTATAGGTGGCATTGTTGTTCTTGCCACCAAGGTTCAAGCCCCGTTGGGGTGGTATTGTTGAATGGTTGTATCCGGTTCATAGCTCTGGTCAAAAGCGTTTACCCCTTGAATTAAAAAAATAATATATATATATATATATTTATAGAAACTTAAACAAAAATAAACACAAATATCATGCATACCATGACACGGTGATTTACGTGGGGAAAACCCTTTCAAGAGAAAAATACCACACTCCAAAAGCTTCCCAATATATTATTCAACAATCACAAAGATTACAATATACTTGTAGAGCAAGCTTCTCATAGGAGTATCACCACTCAGAGATCAAGAGACAACATGACCACTATCAGACTCTCAGAATACATCACTCTCTCTCTATTGCATTCATAATACAACACCCTCATAAAATAGAGTTACATTCTAGGGAAAGATAGGGCAACAAAATATCCACCACTAGATCTAAAACCTAATAATTAATGGTCTAGATTTACAATATATCACTATTTAATGTATGTTGGCCATTTTAGGAGTTTCCTGAAAAAGTTAACACGCTCACATTTTGCTCTTTGCTGCCATTGTATACACCTATCGATGTAACTAGGATATATATATATAAATATATATACATCATATCAATAATAAATCATATATAATTGCAAGGTTGAGACACATTTTCCCAAAAAATATCACACTTGTCGAACACCTTGCAAGAGCAACGTGAGGGTGTAAATATCATCTCTTTAATTGCTAGAGGTCGAAAGCCCATAGTCTTTGAACACCATCTGAACTTCTCTGTGCTCACAGGCTGAGTTAAAGAATCAACAACATTCATCAAAGTCTCTACCTTAACCAGCTTCACCCTGCCATCTTTGACCATATCTCTAACAAAATGATATTGTACATCAATGTGCTTGGTCATGGCATGAAATGTCGGGTTCTTGGCTCTAGACATATCGCACTTTGTTTGTCGCAATAAATTGTCATTGCACCTTGTTTTATTCCAATATCTTAACACAGTATCTTAAGCCAAATGGATTCTTTACAAGCATAGTAGTTGCCATATACTCTGCTTTAGTAGTGGACAAAGCAACCACATCCTATCGCTTACCCATCCAACTAATTGCACCACCAAATAAAGTAAACACATAAGCACTGATGGATTTTCTGCTATCAACATCACCTACATAGTCTGAATCCACATAAACATGAATATCAAGGGAAATCTCATCTTCAGTCATATTATTATGATAACACAGGGAATAATTTGAGGTACCCCAAAAATATTTGAAGACTCTTTTAATTGTATCCCAATGAACTCTACTAGGATTAGACATATATCTGGAAATAACTCCCACAACTTGGGCAATGTCTGGTCTTGTACAAACCATAACATACATCAAACTTCCAACTGCACTCTGGTAAGGAACTATGCTCATGTCTTCCATCTCTGATGGAGATATTGGACAATTTGACATAGATAAATTTGTTCCAACTGAAACAAGGAACACACAATGGTCTACAATCCTGCATATCAAACTTCTGTAAAATTGACATACTCACTTTGGCCAAGCCATAGCTTTCTGTTCACTTTATCTCTTTTAATTTCCATCCCAAAAATGTGTTTAGCTACATGGTCAAGATCTTTCATTTCAAATCTAGCAACAAATTGAAGTTGGTATTTTAGTTTTGAAATCATACCTTTCCCTTTACCAATAAATAACATATCATCAACATATAACACAATAAACAGGAAATGATCACCATCAGCTTTATAATAAACACAATGATCTAATTTAGAATGCTCAAATCCCAAAATCAACACATATATATCAAAATTTGGGTACCACATCCTAGGACTCTATTTTAGGCCATACAAAGATTTCTTCAATTTGCAAACCAACTTACTTTTACCTTTCACCACATAGTGCTATGGATGTGTCATATAAATATCCTCCAAATCACCATGAAGGAAAGTAGTTTTCACATCCATTTGCTCAACCTCTAAATCATAAGCAACAACAATATCAAACAAAAATCTAATGGATGCCATTTTTGCAACAGGAGAAAATATCTAACCATAATCAACACCCTCAACTTGAGAGTAACCCTTCACAACCAACCTTGCTTTGTACTTCTCAATACCTCCATCTGAACTAATCTTTTTCTTGAACACCCATTTGCAACCAATAGGTTTTCGTCCTTCAAACAATGGTACAAGATCCCATGTATCATTCTTTTTCAAAGATGTCATTTCTTCATCCATAGCAATCTTCCAGGATTCTACATCATTCATACCTAGTGCCTCTTCTACAGATCTGGGTTCATCCATGTTAGTATTCAAAGCACGTCTCCCATCATTAGGTGAATACCTTTCAGGTGGTTTTCTATGTCTTGTGGACCTAAAAACAAGCTGAGTTGGAGGTTCTTCCTGCTCTTCTGAAGATGTAGAGCTAGATGAGCTCTCCTAAACTTCTTGTCTATCCTTAGGCCTTGATTTAGCTTTCTCAGGTGTAGAAGGAAATTGAATCACATCTTCCTATTTACTTTGTTTTGGCTGCAATTTAATAGAATAAGGCTTAGTTTCTCTAAAAATAACACTTCTACTATGTATTACCTTTTGTGCAACAGGATCCCAAAGCTTGTATCCTTTCACACCATAACTATATCCGATGAAGATACATTTCATAGCCTTGTTCTCCAACTTTGTTCACTTCTCCTTTGGCACATGTGCATATGCCTCACAACCAAAAACTCTAAGATGTCTTAATGAAGGCTTGCAACCCGACCATGCCTCTATAAGCATCTTATCAACAAGAGCTGCTGCAGGAGACCTATTAATTAGGTAACAGGCAGTAGCAACAACTTCAGCCCAAAACCTTTGTTCTAGGCCAACACCACTCAACATACTCCTAATCTTCTCCATCAGTGTCCTATTCGTTCTTTCTGCAACTCCATTATGTTGTGGAGAATACAGAGTTGTCTTATGTCTATGAATACCACAATATTTACATAATCTATCAAAATTGTTAAAGTGAAATTCACTGCCATTATCAATCCTCAAAACATTTTATTTTTCCAGCCATAACTTTAACCAATGCTCTCAAAATCCCTAAACCCACCAAACCTCATACTCAATTCCTTGCAATACACCCGTCCCAAATTAAATACCATCAACAAAATGAAACATAATACGTGATTTACTTCAATCGGCGATCATCTAGTAGGACCAAAACACATCGTAATGAATAAGATCCAATATACTACAATATTTATGAGAACTCAAGTAAAAATGAACACAGTTTTGTTTTCCATAAATGCAATGCTCATAGAAATTGAATTCAAGATTACAATAAGACAAACCTTCAACAAGGTTTTTATTTTTCAAGGTCCTTAGACCTTTTTCTCCAATGTGGCCAAATCTCTGGTGCCATAACATAGTTTTCTCTATAGGAATTTTTTTTTTCAGAAGAAAGAGAACCCTTGGATACCCAAAAGCCATGACTCCATTTCCATCATAGGAAACTCTAACTTTCTATAGATTCTTTTATAGTACTATTGCACTCCAACAAAGGTATACCGCTTCATACAATGTTCCATATCCCACACCCTAAAGCAAATCACCAGCACCTCCAACCATTTTGCATCCCAAGTAATCGCACCACCGCACACCCCTGCATCTACTAGCTCTCTTACAGATGTAAACAAATTTTGCACCAATCCGTGACATGCAAACAACACTATTAATTTTATTCTATCACTAAGAACTTTGATTTTAATTTCTACTATACAATAATGTTTCCAATGACCACGTACCTGGGTACACTCTACTTCCATAAATTTTTCTATTCACAAACCAATTCTATTAATGGTCATATGGAAAGATGCACTCCGAAGCCAATTAAACCATGCATCATTACTCGCGACGAGTTGCCAAAGCTACAATTTTTTCATCACCATCTTCCTTCTCATACTTAGAATCATAATCAAATCTCTTTTTTTTAATTCTTTTCTTCTTTGCAATCCTTATGAATATGTTCAGGCTTATCATAGTTTCAACAAATAACTTTGAACTTTCCATGAGATTTAGATCTCCCCTTGGACTTGGATTTGTCAATGCTTCATTTTTTCTTTCCCTTTTCCTTAGGTCTTCCACAAACATTTATGGCCTCCTTGGTAGTGATGGATACCTTCCTTCTCATCTCTTTAGAAAGAAAATAACCCACCACATCTTCAGTCTTCAATATATAAAAAGTACTCCCAATAGCCATAACAAGAGAATCCCATGAATCAGGAAAAGAACAAAGTAGGATCTAACATTTCTCCTCATCCATTTTGACACCAACTGATGCCAATTGATCCACCAACATATTGAATGCTTCTAGGTGGCCTATGATTTTTCCACCCTCATCCATTCTCAAGGAATACAACTTCTTCCTCAAGAAAATTGTATTCACTAAAGATTTATCCTGATACATCTCACCAAGATTCTTCCATAGTTTGTATGCAGAGGTCTCCTCATGGACATTAATTAAAACAGATTCTTCCAAGCACAATTTGATTAGACCCTTGGATTTACGGTCCATAACATCATATTGAGCAACCTGAGTAGGATCTGCAAGCCTTGAAACATTATCATCAACATCATCCCATATATCTCGATCTATCAACATAACCACCATCTTTAGCATCCACGTCTCAAAATCATTTTTAGAAAATTTGTCCACCTCTATTCTCCTTGATGAACTTTCCATCTAAAAATTCCTACAACAAGATCACAAAGTGTCTTCTACACAAGTTCCCACTCAAATATGGATTAGTTCAAAAAACCCAATAGCCCACAACTAAAACCAAAGGTGATCAGACTATGATACCACTTGTAAGGAAGCTAAGGTAGCAAAAAAAATTCCTACACTTATCTTGAGATGAGAATAATGCAAAAAAATTACAAATCTTTAACAGTTACAAAAAAATAAACAAAAATAAACACAAATATCATGCATACTAAGACACGGTGATTTACGTGGGGAAAAACCTTTCGAGAGAAAATCCACACACTCTAAAAGCTTCCTAATAAATTATTCAGCAATCACAAAGATTACAAAATACTTGCAAAGGAAGCTTCTTATAGGAGTATCACCACTTAGAGATCAAGAGACAACATGACCGCTATCATACTCTTATAATACATCACTCTCTCTCTATCGCAGTCGTAATACAATGCCCTCATAAAATAGAGTTACATTCTAGGGAAAGACAGTCCAACAAAATATCCGCGATTAGATCTAAAACCTAATAATTAATGGTCTATATTTACAGTATATCATTATTTAATGTATGTCAGCCATTTTAGGAGTTTCCTGAAAAATTTAACACTCACATTTTTCTCTTTATTGCCATTGTATAATCAGTGTAATTAGGAAATATATATATATCCTATCAACAATAAATTGTATATAATTGCAAGGTTGAGACACATTTTCCCAACAAGTTGGTTGTCTAATTCATATCAAACCATAACCGATACTTTCATTTGGGTCATTATCATCTACAAGTTGTATTTTTCTAGTTTGGGTGAAGTTGAAGTTGTTTTCTAGATATGGAGGGTTTTGATAATAAATTTGTAGTAGTTAGTTTCATTTTGTTTGCTATTTTAGTTCATGGTTTTACATCAAAATTAAAAAAACATAAGAACCATAAAATACATAATAATTCCTAGTTGGAGACATTACAAGTTCTTAAATGTTGAAAACACACTTATATCAAGTGGCTCTAGTTTGTGAGGTGTGGGATAGCAAGCAAGTTAGTAGGTCAAGTGACCCTAACTTCTAAATTAATATCAAAGAAAAATGATTCTATAGCCATAAAAAATAAACAAGTGTATTTTAATTTGTGAAACACCACTTGGAACTAATCTCACAATTTGATGCAACTAATTTAGTTGTAGATCTTGTCATCCATGCATGGCTTGAGCAACTATATATGCACCTAGTTTACAACCAACAATCTAATTAAGTTATTTTCTTTTTCTTCAATAATGAAATATACTATTATTAAGTTATTTTGTTATTTATTTATGAATCGTGAGCCTCAATCTAATTTATAATGTTGTAGGATAGATTTAAAATGTAATATTAACAACTAGTTTTATTATTATTTATTTCTTATTGGAGAGCCTTATAATCGATTTTTGTATTTTTATATTCATCATCCATAGTAAATGGACTAGAATCTAGGCACGACAATACTAAAAGTTGTTGTAGTAGGGTTGATATGTGGATCAATATGGATCTTTTTGATATGATGGTTGACATATAATATTGTTTAGGAAGGGTTATAGCTTGTTATGTAAAGTATATATTAGTATCAATAGTAGGATGCTAATTGTCATGATTAATATATATATAGAAATAAAATTAGATAAATGTCATTTAAAACATGTACAATTGAAGCTCCAACCATTTATGTCATATCACTATTTTTGACAAAACTATTAGTATATTTGAAACATAACTTTATAATTTTAATCATGTGTACTCTATTTGATGAATATTTATCTACAAAAATTTTATTAGACCATTTTTTATAGATTAAGTAACTTTTACTTACAAATTATAAGGAATGTAGTTACAAAAAATAAGTTATATTAAACACAATTCTAAATACAATTGTTGTAACTAATTGGGCCATGTGGTCAATTTCTATAACTATTATAGGAACCCAAAATACCATCAAGCCATATACTCTAGGGAAGAATCACCATGCAATTAATCATTTTATTTAAGACTACTTGTAGATATTGTTTTAAAATAAGAATAAAGTATAATTTTATTTATACATAAAAGGTTACACGAACAAAATTAGTAGGTAAAAGCTTTAAAATGTTTTATTACACATAAAGTATACAAAATCAATTAAGATGTAAACATAATGAAACTTTAATCTCACATTTTATTTGATAAAAATTAATTAAATTTATTCATCTAATGGAAAAATTAGTATATATTTATGTTAATTTTAATTTAGTTTTAGGTTTACTTTAGCTTAATATTTTAACATAATTATATATTGGCATGTGGTACACTGTTATAGTAATTTGGCTTGTGACTTGATATTTAATTTTTACCTATTTCATTTTCAATTATATCCATCTTCATACATTTAATTTTAATTTTATCTTCAGTTAGTTGAGGAAGGCTTATTTGAGGATTTATTGGGTATGGTTTTCTTTTCCTTTATCTTCTCATGGGAATGAGCCTTGAGCTATGGATGTTAGTTTTGGAGGGCTTATTTGAGGAGTGTAGAGGATGGTTATGGGTTGGAATGGTCTCTTTGTTTAATCTTACTTTAAAATAAGAGACTTACATCTTGCTTGGTCTATTGAGTTACATTAAATGTTTAATCTTTGAGTTGAATGATTGGATGTTAGTTAAGGCTTTTCTATTTGGGTTTTTGTGAAGGAGATCTTAATTTTCATATATTGAGAACTTAGAGGTGTTAATATGATATGTTATATGGTTTTGATTTATTAGTTCTCTTTATATTCTTTTGTTTCTTCTTGGAGGTTCATTTTTAGATGAAATTGAAGTTTGAGGTTTTTTTGGAGCTATTGTGATCATTATGTTTGTGGCCGTGTATTTATTTTATATTTCATTGTTTTTTATTAACAACATAGAGGCTCTTGTTAGAGTAAAGTAATTAATTAAATTTACTCTCCTCTTAAGACTTCACTTTATGCACTTATATTAGTCATTTAATAATTAATATTAATTATTAAATGCACTCACCTTTAGGGTTAGGGTTTCCTTTCGGTTTAGATCTCCTTTTATAAGGATTGATCTCTTGTATTCTATTCTCTTGATGTTCATTTTTAGTTTGATAATATATTCTGTATATTGTCGAGCAAAAACCCTTGTTTTGTTTCCCTACATTTCTTTCCTTGTGATGTGTTTTGCATGATTGGCTTATTAGATTTGTTTTTCATCAAATCTTACATGGTATCAGAGCTGGATCTGCTGTAGCTTGTTCATGTTTGAAGAAAAAAGGGAGCAAGGGTTTGATAAAAGAAATTTGGGATTCTTTGGAAAATTTGAGAGGTTCTAGGTGTAGTTTTTAGATCTGGTATTCCTTGCCCAACAATATTTTTTGTTTCTTTTTTGCCTGCAAAAAGATAAAATAAAAAAAAATTAGGGTTTTTTACAAGCGCATGCATGTGAAACAACATTTTTTTTGGGTTTCCCTCTCTATGCTGTTCACAATGGTGTCCTTCCTGGTATCGTTTACCAAACTTGCACCTTATTCCTCTGAACGTCGTGCATGAGCCGACGTCTGCGTTGGCAGATCTGAAAAGGCAAAACTTCAAACCCCTGCGGGCACCGTACTTTGATTTGAAAGTTATTTTACCTGCGATTGCTATCCAGATATGTAGTCTATTTCATCAATAAATTCTTCAAGTACACAGAGATTTGTCTCAATCATCTACTGCTTTCTATTGTTTTATGGCTTTCAGTTTGTACTGGGGATTGAATTTTTGCATTGTGGGGGGTGTTTTTTCTTGCTTTCTGTCAATTACATCAGAAAACCAGAATCTATAAACACCAAAAAAAAAAACAAACCCCTTC
>VDFB02388663.1:0-85305 GCA_007258455.2 Sequoia sempervirens | reverse complement strand
CCTTTGGCAGCTTATTCGACTTTAGCTATACAATCTGGTTATCATACTATTGTTGCTACTTTAACTGGTTTTCATCTACAAATTTAGCTTCTACAATCAAGATGCTTACAATCTATTCATCACTATCAAAGACTTTCCAACTCACATTATTATCGGGCATAGATGGTCTAACAACAATTTTCACATAGTGTTGTGCCTCTACATTATGTATTTCATTTAGAATATCGAATTGAATCCCTAAAATAGCAAGTATATCCGTATGCTTATTTTGAATTCTAGGGATAGAAAACAAATTAAAAGCATCAAAATATTCTATCAAATCCCACACTCGATGCTTATATTTTTTAAGTAAATCATTTTTGCAGCATTCAAGTTCCTAACTTGATTCACAATTAGTTCTAAAACACCATAGACTTGCAGACATTTGATACCTCTTTTTCGGGCCCGTTCTAAGACATGGATTAGAGCCTCATATTTAGTTGTATTGTTTGTACAGTTAAAAGAAAACCTCAAAACTGAATAGTATTTGTCTCCATCAGGAAAAACCAACATAGCTCCTCCACTAGCCCCCATTTTACACCTTGAACCATCAAAGTATAGCTTCTAGAGCCAATTTTCTTGTTGTTCAGGTCAACCTTGGTCCTTGACCAGATTTGGAATTACTACATCAAGCTCATGGATCATATAGACACCTAACCCTACCTCATCAATATGGCTGAAAGGGTCAAGATCATGATTTTTGGTAGCCCACTCATCCAAGTTTACTTCTTCATTGGGTGTGCTAGGGTATAAGGTCATGGTTTGAATCTCTAGCCTATTAGTGACATGGAGGTTGTCATTTATAGGGCTAGAGGTGCTTGGCTCAATATGATCTTTGACTAATGGTTCAAACTTTGATGGTTACTTTTGTCCCATATCTAGTTCTAAAAAATAGATGGGACCAATCAACATATAAGAATCCACCCAACTTAGCAGTAAAGTCTCTGAGAGGAAAATTGCAAAATGAGGGGGTAACTTGATGACATGAATATCTTGGGAAATAGAAAATTTAGGCCAAGCATGCAATGTAAGAGCCAAGTTTTTAATAATTCTCATTGTTTGAATAGTAGAACCATCAAGCTGCACTACTCCTTTTGACAAAGGCTCATAAACTAGACCTAACTTGTCATCTAGACTCTTCGGCATGACTGAACTACTAGCACTTGAGTCTATCATACAATTTTGGACAAGCTTATCTCCAATAATGAGGCTCAAATAGAACAGAGGAGGTTTCACTTCTTGAGTTTGTTGCTCACTCTTATTTTTTGAGATATTTTCAAGTACAACCCTATTCTTTTTTGGGTTAACAACATCTTAAATTGAAAGTTTAGCTAAAGAATTTTGTAATAAAAATTTTTACCCCAAAATATGTAAAGCATCCATAATAGAAATGCTAAGTGTTTCCTTCTTAAGTTGTTCAATCACATTAAAGGAAACATGGCTCAAATTTTTCTACTCTTTGGAAGCAACAACATCATTTACCTTTTACTGCCCTCTCTACAAAATTTTCACCTTAGGTTGTGTTGTGGGGCTAGCTTGAGGTGAAACAACCTGAATTTTGTCCTTAGTAGCTTGTTGTTGCACATTTTCAGCTTGTTGTTCCAACTCTACAACTCTCTTTTTTGACCTTGTGTTGGATAAAACGGGTGAACCTTGTTGGCTTTGGCCTTGAAAATGATTTACTCCACATAATTCAATGCTCTACCAATTCATTAAGGAAACCTCAGAGTTACCTTGCTACTGCACATTCTCACTTGACAAATTCTTTGAATCAACATAGTTATTTTGCACCACAAGAGCTTGGCTCTTCATCCTATTCATGCATGTAGCTTGACTGTGTGGCTGGTTGCAAGGGTAGCACCAGTCACATTCTTGAGCCATGTTATTTTGCAGTATGAGTTCTTTTGAGGAACTAGCAGCGTTGGGGTTATAGGGATGAAAAGGCTTATCACTACAATTCCTCCTTTGGACTTGGAATTCATTTTGGAATGGTGTCCTAATCGGCTAGTTTTGTTGATAAGGAGCTTTGTAAGGCCTATGTTCCTAGCCAACTTGCTTCTCAAGGTTCACAAATTCATTACTAATGGTTTTGCTAAAATATTGCAGCATACCCTTTAGTTCTTGAATTTATTTTGTTGATTCTAGGATAGCATTTTCTTGGGTTGCATCTTGGTAACCTATCACTAGAATTAGTGGTACAATAGCTATAGATGGTAAATTCATGGGAACAAGTGGTTTCATTTCAAGGAAAATAGGCATAGGTGGCCTCAAGGATATTTCCCCAACTTGTATGAGACAATTTTCTTCACTTATTGCAATATCAAAGATGTTAGGTAATGTCAAACCTCCCATGGACCGTATCATGACTAAAATTTTACTATTTAGAGCTTTAAGAAAGAATATGAAAGCATGTTCAAGTGAGGGTTTAATTGTTAAAGTGATTCTATCCCATGTTCTTTGGAACTGGTAGTTGAAATCCACCATGTGTTCATGAGGGGCCCTTTTGACTATGCTCAATTGCTCTAACAATGATAAGTGATCTGATTTATCCACAAACTGTTGGTGCAAACTATCATCGAGTTGGTCCCATGTTGCAATGGAATTAGCCAAAAGGCCTCTAAACCATTAAAGGGATTTCACTTTCAATGATATAGCTAACAATTTTAGAGCCACATTTTCTTTTGTCACATTGTGTACTGAGCATAGGGTTACCAAATCCCAAATATGTTTAGTAGGAGTGGTCTGGTCTTTTCCAATGAAGTATGGCAGCCCTTTAAGTGCATAAAATATGATTTCATCATGTTGGGCCAACAATAATGGGCTACCCCTATTAAATGGTGTGAAGGAAAACTACCTTGCCATTGGCAGTGCTTGTGATACAAGAGTTGGGTTCTTCTTGACATAAACTATAGGACTGAGGTTCAAAGGTGTGGATTTCGCTTTCCTTGTTGAATGAAAAATGATCCTCGGTGTTCTACCTCTTCTTCTTGGCAGAGAGAGTTGCAAGTATTCAAACAGAGCAGAACTTGCTCTGGTTTGAATCTTTCTCATTCACTACTCGTACTAGATCTGTAAATAAGACTAGGAATTGGAGTTGCTAGGTATATTTGAAACCTCCAAAGGCTGAAAAATGCTGCTACATATACCAAACAATAGCTTATAATTTGAAAAAATAGCTTATATTCTAATAAAAACTCTAAAGACAATACTCTAGAGTCTCACTGGGCATGCCAAAAATTGTTGACAATGAGAATTGTAACCTTAGCCAAGTTAGACTTGCCTATCTTGTTGCAACATGGAAATTCTCTCAGATTTGTGGATAAATCTGTAAGTGAGAGGGAATCTCTAGAGTGGGTTGGTTCCCCTAGTAAACCACCTAATCTAAAATACTTTTAGAGGAAAGGGTTAAAAGGAAAAGCTGAAACAAAGATCCTAAAACCTAAGATGATTCACCAACAATTTAATGATTCTGACAACTTTCTACTCTCAACAATCTCCCTAAAACTTTGATTCTCACAATCCCACCCTAGAAACGCATAATCCAACAATGATTTACATATAGGTTCACCAAATAGAACACAAAATGCAACCCAAATTACATGAAACCCTCACAATAAACTTACAATGACAAGACATGAAGAGGATTATGCATTTGAATCACACTTAACATCAAATTGTGACTGTAAATTTGAGACAAGAAAATGAGAAAGGAAATCATGTTGTTTTATTGAAATGAAGGAGTTTCAAGCTCAAAATCTAAGTACAAGAAATTTTTTACAAGACTCTCTGAGTGAGTAGGAGAGCAAGAAACAATCAATCTCCAGTGAGAAAATAAAAGTTTTCTCCAAACTTATATCTCCCAAGTGTCCCAATAGTCAAAAATAGCAAAAATTAGCTCCTCTGCCTCTCTAAAATAACAACTATGATCCATTTTCAAGCTCCTCAAAAAATCCTAAAAAATAGGGTTCAAAACTGTTCCAAACTATATGAGGAAAATGGAAACTTTCTATCTCCAAGAGGTTGATCCAAAAAATCCACAACATTAGGTCCAAACAACTCAAAACTGAAAATGGAAAGTTTAGTTTTCCCCTTCCTTTCCAAATTCGTCCAAGTGAACTCAACTCAAAATAACAAGTCCAGTGAAGACTCAAATACCCAAACTGCATTTTAAAAACATAACAAACATTAAGGTAATTTATAAAAACCATTACCTTAATAATGTTTTACATCATGTGCAGTTTCATATTAAACTAAAAATAGAAACCCTTCTATTACATTTGTTTTGATGCAATTTGACTACAAATATTTTGATTTTTGTAGTTTGAGTATAAATTTGATATTTTGCAAAAATCAAAATACTATACAAAGGCTCCTATTAAATTTTATTTTTTGATAAAAAATAATAAAATTTGACCATAGTATATGAACCATAAAAACACCAAGGCATGTAAATATCTTAACCTAGTGAGAAGGGGCCAAAGTCCATGTGGTTTTCTCATAAAATCATAAAGGCAAGGTATGAGTTCATTTGATTTTCTTTAAAAAATCAAGGGAAAAATGCCTAAGGCATGGCTCAACCTAGGTAACATTTGTGACATGGTATTAATAAAGCATTTGATGTTTAAAAGAATGTGATAAAAATACACATTCGAATTAGGGCACTTGGAAAACCCTAACATCAAAACTGACTTCAATCCCTAATTCTTAGCATCATTTTCACTTGGCAATTTGGAAGAAATGAGCTCTGCATTCAGTCGCCATGGGAAACTAGGGTTTGAGCATTATCTCTGCATTTTTGTGTCGATTCTTCCTTCCTTGGGGTCAAACTCCTACAACATGATGGTAAGTCATTTTTTAATCTCTTTGTAGCACTTTGACTCCATTTTTGAAGGGTTTTGAGACCTCCAGGCCACAACCTCCATAGTTTTCTAACTCATTCTTTATGCTTTTGTTTCTCTATTGATTTCTCCTTCACTTCGAGCTGCCATGGAAGCTTGTTTTGATTTTTCTAAAGACATGGTTTGTAGGCTTTCATGGGTTCCTCTTCACAAAAATCTTGGGTAAGCTTTATGCTCTCATTCTTGTGCATTTCCCTCTTAAATAGGCTCAATTCAAGCAAGATTTAAAAGAAAATGTTTGTATTCTATGTGGAAACAAAACAAAATGTGTGGTCCTCTACACAAGCCATGTCCATTCCTTGTTCATTTCTTTGTTTTGGCAAAAGATAACTTGATTTTGGGCTTGACCTATGATGTAAAAGTTGATGAAACTCACAAAGATGATTCTTTTCATTTTTCTTTAGTATTTTTTGGGTTTGAAACCCCTCAATAGATGCAACCATTACCATGTTGCCTTCATTTTCTGAGATCTCAAGAACTTGCACAAGCTTGAACCCTTTTAATATCTTTTTCATTTGAACTTTTGAAATAAAACCCAAGTGGGTTTGTGTTTTTGTGAAGATAAATTTTTCTACTCAGCAGAGGCCATGGCCAAATGGCACCAACTAGGGTTTCAATGTATCTTGGAATCCTCTGGACAAACAAATATGCAAAATACAAGCATCATTCTTCAATTTTTCTAAGATGAAACCCCAAAAGTAAAAATGCACTCCTCCTAAGCAAGGTCAAAGGCTTCAAAATTTTGGGTTTTTGCATTTTTCTATGAGGAAAATATTATTGTTCTTTTTATTTTAAAAACCCTTCATGGCATATTTCCATTTTCGCTTTGAGAAGAACAAAAATAAGCTTCATTTTCTTTCATTTATACAATTGCTTAAAGCCGTGCCTTCTTTGTTTCTAGAAACACCAATGGCTTGTGCTCAATGGGCCTCGCTTTCAAAGGCACTTACTAGAATTACTCTGCATTTTGTTTTTCTATAACACAAATAAATGGGTGTTTTTCTTTTTGCTGCATATTTTCATTCTTCCAGATTCCAAACTAGCGGCTTTTAAGCATTTTGCTTGTTCTTGTCATGGCTTTTAGATGCATATATTGATACCGTTTATTACTTGTTTCCAATTTATCAACTTGGCACCATTTGGAAGCTTGTATAATTGCTCATAGCTGTATTATGTATGTGGGAATGAATACTAAATATTTCTCTTAAATACTTTCATTTGGGAGGCAAGGTTTACTTTCAGGTACTATGAAGCTTTCCACTATTGATTACATCCTTTCTTTTGAATTTTTTTTTGCATTCTTTTACTGAACAAAATTTAAGTTGTTCCATTTCCATTCACATATTCTCTAATGTAACTCAACCGTGCCCGCCCAGATGCTTTGGGTGGCTAGCATTGCATCTATAGCCAGGGTCGCAGGCACTCCATTATTACATTTATTAACATCCATTCAAGCGCTTTGAAGATTTAGAAATATGCTTCGAAGCACTTACTTTACGTTCAGAATTTCTTATTGTGCAGACATATAGAATAATGCTTATTGCAGTAGAACATGGCGAGGTTCCATGTTTCGAACTTGATGATCTTCATATTTCATTCTCAAAATAATTTTGCGTTATCCATAAATTCAAATATGCTTCTTCCTCTTTCATTTCTTGGGCTTCCATGGTTCATGTGTAGCCACTTTGTACTTCCATTTCTTGACAGTAATAAAGTTTCTTTGCACTCTTCATGCATTTTTATCTTCCTTTGGATAGCTATAGCTAATATGAGTCTTAATCCTTAGTGCATAGAATATTTTGAAATAAGTGACACTCTAATGATGATTTCTTGAAGCTTCTCCAATTTCTTTAGTTGCTACTCTTGATTTGTAGACTAGAATTATGTATGCCTATTCTTTATCACTCCATGGAAATGTATCACTTGCTGCCCTATCAATGTGAATATCATGTTAATAAAATATGGTAGTATTGTAATGTTTTAGCAACACTTTGAATCTTGATACATTTGTATGCAAACAAAAATATCCCAATGAAATATAGTGCATTTAACTTCTATTCTACATATTTTGAGAATTCTGAGAATGATTCCTTGCTCATTTGTGATCCTCATCTTCACTTTACATTTTTTAATTTGATGGTCATGTATGGGTGATGAATCCATTTCTCTTGCATTGCTTTTGTGGACTTCTCCTTCAGTTGGATGCTTCATTTTGAACACTGTGAATGTGTTTCTTTCCTCAAATCCCCACTTGCAATCATGGGGTAGCATGTTGGGCTCAGCCCTTGTGGGATCCCATTTTCACACCATGTATATTCTTCAAAAATAGATCAACATGATTTTTCCCTACTATAGTATAGAACACAAACATGTTAGATGGAAAAAAAAATAAGTTCAATGTTCCTGTGATGTTCCATCTTTTGTGTTCCTTTGCACACTTCTGATATTTTCTCAACTAGTTCAATGCACCACAAGAAATGTTCTATATTATTTTTTATAGATCATATAGGAGGATTCGTAACCAAAGCTCTAACAAATCTTTCTCAATCATGCAGGTTCACTCAGAGACCAGGAGCAAGCAAGGATTAAAAACAATGAAGCCAACTTGAAGACACCTTAGGCAATGATGGCTATGTTTCTTCTTATGTTTTCCTTACTTTCTTTTATCTTCAATAGCATAGTGCATTCCTTATGTTTTATTGACTTAGCTATTCCCACAGCTTGTGTGGGACACTTGATCTCTCTTTTTTATCCCAATGAATATGAAAACAATAGTTATGCATTCTTGTTCAATTATGTATCTCTCTTGCAAAATGTATGAAACACAATGGAATGGATAACTCAATATAGAATGAAAATGTTGTTCATTGCATCTCATGCAATCTTTTCTATGTTAACATTAAATGAAAAAACTAAATTCCCTCTTAAACTAAAAAGAACATTTCACATTTTAATTGAACAACTCTTTCAAACTCCAATACATGCAATGGTTTAAGCAAATGTAGAAATGAATTGAAACTTTTTCACCTTACAATGAACTTAATTTAATCAGCCTGCCAATTTGAGTTGTGGTGAAAAATTGGTAACACTACCATTGTAGGAGACTCACCATTGAAGGGGGTTGCATGGTCTCTCTTCTCCTTCTCTCTTATGTGGGGGTCATTTTCCTCACATGGGATTTTGTACTTCTCATTCTTCATTGAGAGTACTTTGTATTTCATCTCTCTTTTGGGGAGGAGTTTTGTCCCAGTTGGTTTTCTCCTTTTCTCCATTTGTGACAGATTGCATTTGCATTTATACATGGGTACCTAAAATGGCCCCATATCCAGGACCCATCTTTGCATCTTTGCATTGTTTGCATAATAATCTTCTCCCTAAGTTGCACTTAAGGGGGGGTGTTGGTGTGAATAAATTTCTTGTACCTAGTTAATTCACTTATTAGGGACTTAGGGGACATATTCACATGTTAAGTTTACTTAGGTCCTAAGATTCTTTCTAGAAGACTTAATTGCCATGTCTAGTTTTTTATCTTTTTTTCCTATTTATTTATCATAAGTTGTATCATGTCATATGATTAAGACGCTTGTTAGAATCATATGAAATCTTATGTCTCACCTTGGCTATATAACCAAGTGGTATCATGTGTAAATCATATTGAGTTTTTAGATAATCAATTACATTGCAATATTGAGCATTGCATATTGATCTCCTTGTGCTTTCCATTTTCCTCTAGATCTTGGGTATCTAAATATCCAACTCTAACAATCACAAGGTATTCAATATAGGCTAATAAATCCCCAAATTACCATTTATAAGGACTATTTTTCTCCATCCCATATTTTATGACATAAATTCATCTTCTATACCTAATAGTCTCTTGCTACATATGTGCTTCCTTATTTTCTATCATTGGATCATTAGTTATCTTTATAATTATCTCCCTCTATGCATCCATTGTGATAGTAGATAATACAATGTTCTTACCATTTTTAATGCTAGTTGTGCCTTGAAAATTTATACAATCTTTCAGAATCCTTATGTGATGGGATTGTAGGTGTTAGTGTGAAAAGAGGTAATATAAAACTAGATATATTTTGGCCTACTTAGTGGAGTCCTATTCACACTATTCTTAAGCTCACTTAGAGGGTATCTAGAATTTTGTACATATAGTCCTACACCTATTTCATACTTGGAGGGGTAGTCAGAGTTTGACTCCTATCTTCTCACCTTTTCATCCTTTCCTCTATAAGCAAGGATCATTTATACATTTTACAACACATCACATGCTTATGATATTTTCTAATTTTGCATATTTCTCATTTGTGGATTGTAATTGAGTTTGCAAGTAGATCGTGGCTACTCCAACATAGTATTAGAGCAAGCTTGAAAATCAAATCCCTTTCTCTTGAATTTTTGAGGGTCATGGGAATCAAGTTTCAAATGATGCATTTTGGAATGAAACCAACATCACGATTGTGCTTAGAAGGTTTGAGAGACGACTTCTGATATATGACACTTGGACATTTAGAGAAAAAATATGATTTTTTTGGGGCCCAACCATGGAGGGTCATGAAAATCCGTATAGCCATACTATCTAGTGTATTGTCTTGCATCAATTTACCAATTTGTATCAGTCCCTTGATCTACATGCTAACTCAACCTTTGTGTAGTGATTTTTTTAATAGTTTTTATTTTTTAGTAATTTTTTAATCAATAAAATTTACTCTTTTAGTTGTTGATATAATTGTAGGCATCAAAAAATATTCTTTTAGTTCATAAAATATTTTTTCAGTTGACATTAGCATGATGCCATAATTTTTCATCCCTAATTTTACCCCTTCATTATTGGCCTTTTTAAAAAAAAATCCTCAACTTCAAGAGGCTCTTTCTCGAGCATACAAACATAATTTTGAGTGAATTATTTTTCCATTATGCATATTTTTTCACCCTCTATCTAATGGTGTGATTCCTTTTGCAATACATGATGTATGCATTTTTAGAAATATATTTTTTTAGAGGAAACCCTGCATAATTCCTATTTTTGGAACTTTAGAGGGCTCATTTGGACTCATATAGACTCATTTTTGAGTCTCATTTTCTTTCAACTTGCATTATTTTTTGAGATCTATGTAGTGGTGATATTAATTTTTCATGACTGTATTTAAAAAAATTAAATTTTGAGTATGTCCCTTTTGATGTTTTGTACATCAAATCCACTTTGTCTAATCTATAATGTGCTAAAATAAAGTTCCATATCATTTTATCATTTCATGGGGGGTCATTATTTGAATAATAGGCATTTTTTTTTCTATTTTTTCATTTTCTTGAGGTTTGAAAGACATACTTGATATATTTATTTATTTTCCACCTCGTGAAATACACTTATAAGAACTCAAAACAAAAAATGTCTATAAATGCACTCATAGAAAGTGCCACAACAAAAAATGTGTGTTCCTTAGGGAGGGAATTTTTTACTTACATTGAATTATAAAGTGTAATGGGGGGTTTTATAGTGTCTTGATTTTCCATAAAAATTAATGAATCCTCATGACTATCACCTCATGTGTTTTTTCCTTGATGAAAACCCTTTTTATAGTTTCTTGTACATCCTTTTGGACTTGATGTTGGGTCTAAATTCCTATGCAAACCTTTGTGCTTAACTTTAGTTGGTATGCCTATACCTCTTCCTTGTCAGTATTAAGGGGGGAATTATCACAGTGTTATGCTAATGCTTCCTTGGTTTCAATGGATCAATAGAGGAACCTTAGTGGATCCAAATGGACTTCACAACTTTTTAGGGCGTCACGTAGGCATACTATTTCTATCTCTCTTATGGGGGGATTATTTTAGTGGATTATATTTTATGAGATTCTAGTACTTATGGGTAAGTGCAAGAAGTTGGGTCCACATTTAGGGGAAGTGTCGTTTTTCATCTTTAAAACAAATACCCATTCATTTTTTAGAATAGGTACCCATTTTGAAGAGGGTACTTGTTCCAAAAGGTTTGAAACTCACAAGACATGTTTTTCATTTA
Organism: Sequoia sempervirens; assembly: GCA_007258455.2. NCBI lineage: Eukaryota > Viridiplantae > Streptophyta > Pinopsida > Cupressales > Cupressaceae > Sequoia > Sequoia sempervirens. Next base: position 74,334 of record VDFB02388663.1, on the reverse strand, counting down.
GATTTAGGCTTAGAAAAGGAATGGTAACCCAACACTTAGGCTTAGACATTCAAGAAAAATTCACAACAATTTCAAGAGAAAAACTTTGGCAATATAGCTAATGAGGTTTTTTTTAATTTTTTTATTAAATTAAAACCCATTATATATGACAGTGTCTAGTTTTCAAATATGTAATGTTTTTTATGATTTGATTAATTATTCTATTTTTAATTAATTTATGAGGAAACTGGTCCATAAACTCAAAATATCAAGTTTTTGTATTTTTTATTAACTTTTAATTTTATTACTTTTCTTGTTAAAAATAATATATGGCATAAATCTATAAACAATTATTTACACAATGAAAAAAGAAAAATTCAAAAAATAATAAGTTTAGGTCAAGTTATGGTGTTTGTACACAAGGGTTTTAAAAACCAACAATTAAAGACAATAAAAAATTAATAAATAAATAAATATTGTGAAAAAATTATGTAAAAATATCCTAATCAATATTAATTATAATATACATCTTTCCTCAAAAGAAATTAGAAAAATACATTTATTTATGTCAAATTATGGTGTTCATACACATACATGGTATGGTCCTAAAAAAGTGACTTTTAAAAAGTGGCTTTTATACATGCACATTAAAAATTATTTTGTATCATTTGGGTATTAGAATAAATTACATATTTGAAAACTAGACTCAAAATATTAAATTTTATATTATTGAACATTTTTAAGATTTAATGTGTAAGTGCTTCAAATTTTAAGTCCAACTATGACAAATTCTTAAAATCAGGAAAAACACTTCCACATTTTGAACATGTTGTGGACCCAACTTCTTACACCTACCCTTATGTAGAGAACCATGATGCCCATTTTAGTAGTGTACTACAGATCACTTGTTCATTTATTGATCATACTCTAGAATCATAGTACTATCTACATATTCAACTTTATAGAGTTTGATTGCCTTTGTGGCATTTGTGTATTCATGGTTGAGTAGCATTCTATATCTTCACTCATGAAATATTTTCTCTTATCTTGATCTACATTTTTTGGAGGTTTGTTGATTCCAATAGACACCAATTTAGTCTTCAGAAAATTTCACAAATTTGACATGCTTCAAGATTTCTTCATCATCATGTTCTTATCTTTCTGGGACACGTTTTCAAGAGGTCTTATCCTTCTCTTTCTCTCTCTTAGAGAGGAATTTTATTCCCATTGAATTTTCTCCATTTGTAAGAGATAATTATGTATATGAGAACCTTATCAGGCCTTGTTGTTTAGACTCATCTTCTTAGTGTTTAGCTTAATCCCTATTTCTTAAGGGGGTGTTAGTGTGAAAAGAGGTATTATCAAACTAGTTAGCATTTAGCTTACTTAGTAGAGTCCAATTCACACTACTATTAAGCTCATTTAGAGGTTATCTAGACTTTTTTCTCATTTTCTTTACTCACCAAGTGTCCCAAAGCTTGTCCATAGAGTCCCACACTTGTTTCATACTTGGAGGGGTAGTCACAGTTGGAATCCTACCTTTTCATATTTTCATCCTTGTCTTTATAAGAAAAGCTCATTTGTATATTTACAACACATCACATGCTTATGATATTTTATCATTTTACATAATTCTCATTTGTTGATTGTTTTGATTTTTCAATAATATTTTGGCTTCTCCAATAGTAGGTTCTATACCTCTTCCCAATAATAGAGCCTAGATGCATTATAAATCACGAAATCCCTACTATTTTTTGTCATATAGGTTCTTTTAAAGGGATTAAAGGTGAAGGATGAGGAGAGTGAGGAAAACTATGATATCAAGTAGGAACCCTTGGGGAGATTAAAATAGGAAAGGATGGAGGTGAAGAGGTTTTGATTTGGGTAGGGTTATGTGATTGTTACAGTTCCCTGAAATAAGAACATTATATCACACCTTCCTCTTATTTTATAGTACTTGTTTTAATTTTTTCTTGTGTTATAATTTATTACTATGACATGGTTTATTTCTCCTAATACCCTATCTACTTATCTATAATATCAACTTGAGGGGGAGGAGGAATAATAGCATGTAGAAGAGAAGGATGAGATTAAGGAAAAATAACATTAAGAAGAGAAGGAAGAGGTGAAGGTGAAGGTACTAGAATATGAAGAGGATAAAATGGAGGTGTAGTTATAATAGTAGATCCTTCCTATCCATTTTATGATCTACTCATTTTCCTTCTTTATAAAATATCATTATTTTCCTCCTCTTATTCATCAAAATGTATCTCCAATATGGAGGTCTATTCTCTTTTTTTATAATATTTTCTTTCCTTATTTATTCCATAATAGGCTCTTCTACAATATTATTTCCTCTTACCACCTTGGATGATTATGCCTACTTGGTATTCTAGATTTTAGTATTAATGACCACCTTCGGTGGGTGAACACAATTCATAAGTAATGGATTCTCAAGAAATTTATTTTTTCCTTCAATCAACACTTATGCCATGATTTCTATAGAGAACTCTTCTCTATTTGACCAATAAATTATGTCCATTGGCTAATCATATACTATATTCTAATTATAGAAATGGTCTAAATAAATTCATCTTTGTGAAGGTCATTGGGAAATATATCTTCAAAAAACCACCTATCAAATAGTTATTTTATAGTATTCATATATTCTCACCTCATGCTCATTAAAGCATTTATTCTATTAGTACTCAATTTTAGGTTCATGTTTAAAAATTATCCGATCATTGGTCCAATTTTTTTAGTTGGATCAAACTTATTTTTTGACATCATATAGGTTCATTGTAGAAATAGTGATATATTGTTTTTTATAATTTTTCATGGTGAATGATAGAACAAGAAGAGTTTGTCAATAAGATGGAAAAATGGAACACAATATTATGTTTTCTAGCTATCATCTTTTACACTTGTACTATCTATCTTTGTTGAATACTTGGAATATTGAGAGTGGGGGTGAATCAATATTCTCTAAAACCACTTAAAATGTATTCAGTACATTTCATTCAGCTTACAAAAATGGAAGAAATTGTTGGAAGTTTGGAGATTTTGGAAGCTTGAGTTGTTTGTGAGTTTCTTAGGTGTTTTCATTGATATCAACCCCTTGTATAAAAGATAATGTTGGAATGATTGGTATTGATGTCAAAATATGTTGGTGTTGTCATTGATGTCCTACTTCAGTATAGTTGCAGAGGTTGTTGGCCTAACTTATGTTTTTGGATATTGTTGTAGTTGGAAAGTGATGCATGTTGCAAATGTTGTAGATGTTTTTGATAGATGTTATTAGCATTAATGATTAAATTGGTTCACTTGGTTTCCAAGTGATTTTGAGAAAATTTGAATAAAAGAGAGTTCAATGTGATATAATGATGTTTAGTGTTTTTCTCCGCATTTATTCATGATTGAAGATATTCTTTTGTGGTTTGAATGTGATGATCAGATATTTTCAAAGTTTTCATATCTATAGTTTTAGGCTCTAGATCATACTATAGTAGAAGATGTGTTTGATAGTATATTTTTCTAGTAAAATAGGGTATCTAGGAGAAATGAGATTGCTCTACATTTCTCCATAGTGAAGGTTCTGGTGTTGTAGATCTGGGAACATACTTATATTGACTGTATCTACCTTCCCTTGAATTTTCAAGTTTTTTGGTACTCCACAAAGTTGTTTTTTGTGTTGGATGTTTGTGCTAGTATGTTTGGTTGCACAAGATGGTGTTATTGAATTTTAGGTGGTTGTAGTAGTTGTGCAAAATATTATGATAATGTGGAATATTTTGATATGTTTTATTGATATTTTGGAATGTTATTGTGTGGTCCATGAGATGTTTTTAGACCTTGAGAGGTGTTTTTGGATTTTCTTGTTAGTGTTAGTGTAGGTTTGGCTGACCTAGTGTGCTAGAACTAATTGCAAAGGATAATTATTTCTTAAGGAAGTGTTAAGAAGCAAGTTGTTGTAGGTTTGGGTCCCAATTAAGTAGTGGCATGGTTTGGCTACACTTCTTTATATTGTGGAAGTTTTTGGTGTTGACCTATTTGATGTTGTAGGTTGAGGTGCATGCATTTCCTTAAGGTTGACCTAATTGAGATTGTTTTAGGTCATGGAGGGTATAAATGTAAGGTGAATTATTATGTAGATCAAGATTATAGTGTATGATGCAAAATATACAAAAGTGACAAGTGTAATTATTAAAATTTTATGCCCCCTTTGATGTTCCATCATTGATAACCGATTTGAGAGATTCCCCATGGGCCATCTTGCATGTTCTCTCCTTTAAGTTTCCTAAAATTTGGTGTCCCTGATTTTATGGTTTTTAGGTTGTCTCTTACCTGCTTCCTTTATGCCTTCTCCATTGCTCCTTCTCCTTTCCCATCTTTCCTCTAAGTGTTTCAGCCTTCGACCTTCAACCTTTCCCTTTACCCTTTGATGGATCTCTCAAAATTGTGAAGCATTTTAATGGATATTATGTTTTGGGATAGGTTCAACCAAACTAAGGACCATATTGTGCTTGATTATAGTGTAGTGATGCAAAATAGGTACATGGAAAACAAGTGGAAACCTACAAACAAAGCATGAATCAAGGGCTCATAATATTCATGGGCAGCAAGCATGTGAGGGAAGTCAATTAGAAATGATGTCACATGAGTAGTCAGGCCTAGTTAAGAAGATAGTAGCTCATGAAATTCAAATTTCCTACAAGAATACAAACAAGACCAAGGATAAGGAAATAGAGCTAAGAAGGTCACATTCTCTAAAAATGCTCAAAGGGGGAAGTCACCTCAAGTTTGACAGTAATAGGACTTTAAAGAAGACAAATCATGATAATAGTGGATGAAAACATAAGACAACAAATACCAACAACTACAAGGAAACAAACCTAAGGTTTGACACCATGAGAGGTAGTCTCTAGAAGTAGGGACAGTCATTGCAAACCTTGCTTGAAGTAAAAATACCTTCAAATCAAAAGGACAACCACTTCCATAAATGGTTAGTCTTCATTAACAAGTGAATGGGGAATTAAGGACATGGATATCTAACGTGCATATGAACTATTTGAGCCCATTCATAAAGAGAAAAAACCAAATAGTAGATGCTGGTGTTTGCAAAGATGTTAGAGAGCTTCTTACTACTCTTGATAAAAAAGAAAAAAATGCAAATGGATAGCCACATTTACAAGATGAGACCATGAATAACACTTATGAAGTGGGGATAGTCCTCATAACTACCATAAAGATGACTTACATCTTCATTAGGGTAGAGGCATGTTCTAAGAATTCAATAGATTAAATGTTAATGGCATAAGAGTAGCCACGTCCATAAGAGAACAATTATGAAGAAGGAAAATACAATGGATGGATGGTGCAAGTCAACCAATGAAGGACAATCCTTTTGATAGCATGGATAGTAATGGTCTCATTACTATGACAAATAGGCAGTTTTGAAGCAAGTCAAGTAATAAGAACAATCACTATGCATGGACAATCACCATAAATGATGGCAGCTTAAGAGTGATGAAAATAGTCATTAAAAGAGTTGTAAGTTTCAAGGATGGTTAAAAGCATGAGTAGTGACAGTCATATACAAGGCTGCTAGCAAGATGAAAGAGATTGATGACATAGGAGGATTCATTGAAGTTCTTTATTACAAAAGGATAGTGGTCTTCAAGATAAGAAAATGGAATAAAGTATAGTCCTTGTCAAGGAGAGGTAACCATGCATCTTGAAGGGATGAGCATGAAGGAAATTTCAAAACCATATAGTGGGCAATGGTGAGATTGTTATTTCATATCCTTTCGAGGGCAATACCTAGCATTTAAAAATAGTGCTATGAGGAAAAGAGGACATTAGTGTCAACTCATGGGCAGAAATATTACAATAGAAGAAAAAAATTCATTAATAATGACTCAAAAGAAATTCACTAAAGAGCAAGAGGACAAGAGGAGTAGATCTGAAACAAGTTCATGATAAACAAAATGATGATAGTCATACTGAACAAGATTTAGAAGCAATATTACCAAGGATAGACATCAAATATAATAGAAATGTACATCAAATGTAGATAATTGCAGTGATATTGGGAATGGCACTTCAACCTCTGGATTTTTCACCCTAGTCTGAGCTCTTGATGATGCCAATTAAAAGATTATTTTTATTTCTAATGTTCATTTTGCAGCAACAAATGAGAGCTAGGTTGGAGCCCCAGTTTTCTTGAGTTCCTATTATGGTGGAGGAGGGATCCACATAACAAGGCATACATAGGTACACAAAGCTACTACAGGAAACATTTTTTTTCAGTTCCTTGATGTATGGGTAAATCTAGCACATGCTTACTTTGCACAAGGATAGTTTGTGCTTGTAGTGAAAATGTATCAAAACTATTTGAGGGAATTATGTTTTGGCACTAACACCCAAGTTTTATTATATTTGGCTCAAACACATTATGAAGTGGAATAGTGGCAAGACTGTAAAAATACATTATTAAGTGCAGTGCATTTGGCACCCTCAAATTATATGTTGCACTTTGATGTTGGGATTGCAATGCATAAGTTTTCAACTTCAACACTTCAAAAGCAAGAACATACTATTGATGATGTTTGTCGAGCAGTATCAGAATTAATGAATGTGTTCCATGTGTTCAACAAACTATCGGCTATGGCAATCCCACATACACATGAATTTGATGAGAAGAAGATAGAGTTGCATGTTGACTACTGTAAACATTTGCTCGATGTTGCCAAATTTCATAGAGAAGCAACAAAACATGAAGAAAAAAAATTCTTAGTGCCCATCGCGGTTTTAGAAACTTTCTCCTCACCATTTCAGAAATGGAGTGATGATACCTTCTTTTATCACCCATAGTTGTTTACCTTCTATTTTCCCATTTCACTTTGGTGATGGCATGATTGTGTATGCTTTTATCACCCATCACTATATTATGTCTCCCATTTCTCTTCACTTTGGTGATATGTGATGGAAATAGGGAAACATTGGAGTAAAGTGATGGTGGGCACATGGATAGATATCCAATGGAAATATTTGAGGGAATTTTTGATGGTGAAGAAGTAAATTAAAATGAAGTACATGGGTAAATGGGTTTTATAGCCTAATGGAAAAAGAGTAAAGGCCTTCACATTAAAAACCAATTTTTAGCTAGAGGGAAAAACAAAAGAGGAATGAAGTTTTTCACAAGGTAAAAACAATTTTATGATTGTTGAGTGAGATAAAAAAGGAGGAATTCTTTGAAGGGAAGACTATTATGGATCAATTGGATCATCTTGTGCCAAATTCCTGATGGAGATGAGTGAATTTTTTCACAAATAAAACAATTTTTCAGTTGTGGGATAAACAAAATGAAAGGAGCAAGAAAGCAAAGTGAAAAATCAAGCAGGAGTGATTATTAATTAAAAGACCCAAATGGTGATAGTTTTCAATAGGGATTTTCATCTAGGGTTACTTTGTTTTCCCTTAAATGTATTTTTCTATTGCATTCACGGGGAGTTTCTCATAGTTTGGTCTCATAGGGAGATAAAATTTTGTAATAGGTATGAATTTGTTCATTTCAGGTTTTGGAATAGTTTGAGTCTTGTGATGGATAATTTAATCATGGCATTGTCATATTTGTGTGTAATTGACAAAATATTCTAAGTGGGTTTTCTCCACAATGTACATTTCATAGATTATGAATATGAGTAATCAAATATTGTTGGTATTTGTCTTGTCTTTCCTTGAATTTTTATTTAGTGTTATTACTCTCATTCAAAGAATGAGTCAAATTGTATTAAAATAAATAGAGGTTTATGCAACTGTGTGCAAGGATTACGAAGTATGACTAGTTGAGTTTTTGGTATCAATGGTGTAAGGCATCATCTGGTAGGCATAGTTATGATAGAGTGAATATTGTGATGCATTTTAAATTACATGGTTTAGGTGACTCCACCTTGGAATATGGCACTAGTCTTTTAATGTTGCAGTCTCTTGAGATTATTTATGGAAGCTACAAATTAAAATCAACTTTACTTTCCTCTCTTAGTATGATTGCATGTGGAACTTAATGTATTACATTTCTCATGTTTAAATCAAACATTACCATGAAGGCCAGCAAAATATTTAGGGTATTATGTTCATTAAACATTTAAAGGAGAATTATATGTTTACAGTGTTCTAGATGCTTTAGAACACAAGTATTTGTAAGTAAACTGTCAGGATCACACTCCTGGGTTTCAAAGAGCCTGATGTGTATGGGAGAAATATTTTATATCAACCTCCCATTCGTTGGCCAAATCTCTCCTTAAATCTGACCATTAGGCCTAGAACCCCTTTAGGATTCAAGTTGATTGCAGATTTGGGAACCAACACCCTTTACTAATCTCTAAAGGTAAGCCTCAAGCCTTATGACTGACCACCGAAGCTCGATAAGGTTTCAATATTTTGCTAAATCTTTTTTTCTTTTCAAACTTTGAGCAATGGGTCTTTGCTCTTCTCTCTTGCCACTTTCATTTCACAAGGCATAAGCCTTCCTCCCAACCTCCAACCTCTGACAGTTTGAGGTCTAACCTCTAAAGTCTTATCTTCTTTGACCTTCTCCTTCCATGTTCTTCTCACTAATGCCTTGATTCCAAAATTCAGCAAAGTTTTAGTTTTTGGCATGTTGGCCTTCAACCTTCTCCTTGACCTCTTACCTTTCTTCAATAAGGCGTAACTCATCTCCTTGATCCCTGATGCTCATTCAAAGAAGGTTATTTTTGGTGGTCATATTTTCCTTATTCCTTTGCTACATGGTAAGCGATGGCCCAATGCCCAATATCCAATGTCTCGACACTCGATCTTTGATGGCTCAATGCCAGTGTGCATGAAGTTTGATGCAAGCATAAGGCATGAGGTAGCCCTAATGCCCATCCCTTGACAAAGACAAATTTTTGGGGGTTGGAACCATTTAATTCATATGCTTCTAAAGGAAAATTTTTGGGCCTGACACCCCAACAATCCATGGATTGGCACATTTTTTTTCAATGACACCATTAATGCAAAGCTACCTCCCATCTACGAGGCATGTTTTTAGGGTTCAAGGACAACATTTAACACATTCAATGACTTCGCCAGGTTATTTTGGAGGTTCCATGCTCATTCATTACTAGTGGGTGTCCCTTCTGACCATTTCCATACCCAAATCACAAATTTCATGGAGGATTTTGGACAGCTTTTCTAGGAAATCTCATGGCAGGGTGGATGGCATGTAAAACTTGTCCTCTCTAGGCTCTTCTTGGTGCAGTTTTCACAATAGGTATGACGGCCATACATTTTTTAAGCATGATTTTTTTGGATAGATCTCATGCTTCTTTGATCAAATTTTCTAACCCTAGTTGGGTTAGGGTTTGGTTAATATTCATCTTAGTTATGTCTGAACTATAAAGGTAATACTTGTATATTTTTTAGGGTTCTTCTTTTGGGCTCCTCATAATTTTCTTTTGTAGACACTATATCTTACATTCTATCATTGTAAATTCTATCTTTTATCCCTCATATCAATATAATATCACTATTACCATAGAAATTTCTTGCATGTTTGAGTAAGAATCTTTTACCTTCATGTCCAAATGCTTGTTCTAGTTGATTTTTCGATATTTTTTGTAATTTTAAGAAAAGAAGAAACATGTTTCTATCTTGGTGCATCACATTCCTTTCATTTCATGTTCTCTTTCTATCCCTTTTCATCTATGATTTTTTAGATTAGGGTAGTAATAGGTTTCATGTGTTGGGTTAGAACAACACATTTGCGCTTAGTTTAGAAGAGGAAGTCGGCATTCTTTGAAGATTCAATCTCATTCGCACAAGATCCCACACCTTGAGATTGTTTCCATTATGTCATTAGAACACTAAAATCTTGTTTAGTAGGGTGTAGTTTTATGTGACAACAATTTTTGGCATGCCTGATGGGACATAAGAAGAAATTTCAGTTCATTTTTGTTGAGAGAATGGTGCTACTCTCAACATTCCAGCCTTGAAGAGGATCTTAAACAAGTACCTGGAAACTCTGCAAGGGAGGACTCTACATATAGATTGGTGACATTGTTGTTACCCAAAATATCTTGGTTCAAGATCAGACCTACACATTCATGCCAAGAATCCAAACAAGAGCATCTTCTAGAGGTAATTTCCAATACACCCAGCTCTCATTTTCTACTTTTAGAAGAAGAAATAGACAATATTTGTCACCTATAAGAAGAAATAGGAGTATAATTCCTTCTCCTAAAACCCTATCTATGCCACCTTTGGGTAGATTATTTCAAACTAGAACATCCACTATTCATACAAATAAAAATCTATTCCATATGGATGTACCCAAAAATCATCCTTTTGTATCTTTCAATGGTGGAATCCCCTTAATTTTAGCCCAAAAAGATGATATACCATTCAATACCCTCAAAAGTATTCCCCATTTCACTGGTGATACATCCACAACCCCAAAAGAGCACATCCTAGATGTGGAAAATATATGCTCTGTACATGATGTAACACAAGACAACAAGGATATTATATTACTTGCCACTTCATTGAAAGGTAAAGCATTACAGTGGTATAAAGGTCTACCACCTAACTCCATTCACAATTGGGATGAGTTGGGTGAGAATTTATGCAAGATTTTGAAGATAAAAGTGATAATTTTTCCCTGGTAGAAGAACTAACAACTATTCAAAGAGAACCTCGTAAATTCATGAGTGATTTCAATTATATATTCCAAAGGACTTGGAATAGAATCCCTATATTGGTGAATCCATATCCTAAGCATGCTTTTCTATATTTCTTAAGGTCCCTTAACAGTGATGTAGCTATTATGATTTAGTCTATGGGAGGATTTACCTTGCAAGATGCATATGGCATAGCCATAAGGGCATAAAATTTCTTGATACAAGTTGGGAAGATAGCTCATAGGCCACCAATGCCTTTATTTCTAGAGCTTCCCCAACAACCAATGGTGGCTTCTATCCCAGTGGATCATAGTCCATTGGCTGCAATTTCTTAACTAGCTATTCCAACCACATCTTCAGAGGAGGTGTAAGAAATGGTGAACATGATCCAAAGGTTGAATAATGAATTAGTAATAGAAAAGAGGAAAAAATATCAAAATAACATAACTTATTTTCCTCAAGGTCAAGATTACCAAAAAAATAGGCATCCTTATTAAGGAAAGGATAAATGGAATTATGCTAAGCCCTTGAATGGTGAAAATATAGCCACTACCAACACTTCAAAGGCTTTGTTCCTAGTGCAAAACAATCTAGCTCAAGAACGTGACTGCTATTATCCATGCAATCAACCTCATAACCAAAATTCTTGTCAAAATGGTAACTTTGTGCAAAATATGGTGGTTCAAAATGAGACCTTTACCTCAAGGAAACAATCTAATGCAAATTAGGCAGCTACTAGAAAGAATGATCACTTGTAGGGAGACTATACATTCATCGAATGAAATCAATAGGAATTTTTTGGTATGAATCAAATAGCTCAGGAAATAGGATTGAAAGGGAGAGCAATGGATAATTGTGCTTCATGGGTCAAACATCATCATCCCAACCATCTCAAATGGTTGTAGTTGCTGAAACAACAAGTAGAAAAATAGTTCTACAATAAGATCAACCTACTAGTAAGAGCAATAGGACAATGGAGTGACCTCAAGTCAGCCAATCAACAAATTTGGATTTGGTTGTTCCAAAGGTTTCACCTAAGGTTAGCCAGTCCCCTTTCAATAAAATTGTTAAAGTGATGAAGGTTAACCTAAATGTCACCGTGTTGGATGCCTTGTCCATACCAACTAAAATGGATCTACTGCAAGAATCTTTAAAAGAGCATAATCAACCAAAGGATGTATCTGAAAAAGAGCATACTACTCCTCTGATTAGCCTAGTGCAACCCAAAAACAAGGGGAATCCAAATAAAATCAGCAAGCCACTTACAAAGGACCATATTGAACCTTACACTCCTAGTACCATAAACATGATTTTTACCTTTCATGATCAATGGGATGAGTGTGTTGTTCATGAGCCCACTACTCATGTGGAGGAGGTTCCTGGTTACTTTATGGATGTGTTGCAAAATTATTTTTATTTTGATTCACCTATTAAAGAGCAAGATTTTGGTTTGACCATATTTTGCAACTTTGAAGAGAACACCCCTATTCCCAACCTCATAGAAAATCAAAGGGATATGGTTGATATTTCTGGCTATAAGCCTGAGGTTGTTATAAGTATCAATCAAATTGAGAGGGAAAATTTCTATGAGATCAAGAGAAGCCTTGTCATGCAAAGAAATGAAGAGGAACTTGAGGGGGAATTTTGTGAGAAACATATTTTTGAGAAGGCCAATGACTATAACAATGGCTTTCAGGTTGTGTAAGGAGATTTATTTTTCATTTCTAAAAGGTTCTCCTTTTGATGTTGACCTTTTTTTAGAGAAGATTCCCCATGCTACTTTTTGTTCTCCTAAGGTCCCACTGTCAGAAGAGTTTGACACTTGCATCATATGGCTACCTTTTAGCAACAAGGTCTATAATGAGGTGATTCTTCACCAAGATAATTCATTATGCAACCCTTTTCATTTAGATGGTTTACTTCAATGGTTGCAGATGAATGAAGATCATAATTTTGATTTGAAAGGGATAGGCTCTTTTAGAGGATCTATTTTTATAGAGCCAAATTTATGTGATCTTCCACTTTTTTCAACCAATCTCATGTACATATTATAAATATTTTTCTTTCCATGAAGTGCTTTGCACACGCTACATTCTCCTTAAGGGAATGTATGTTCCTAGTTTCCATGCTTTTCTCCAAGTGCAGGCCTACACATATTTTGTTTTTCCCTTGGGAGACCCAATTTTGTAAATTCCCTTCATGACTCTATGCCCAATGGACTGATAAGGCCTCTGGATTCCATGATTAGAAGGAAATCATCCCATAGAAATTACCAAATTTTGACATTTCATGCCCCCCTTTGATGTCCCATCATTGATAACTGATATGAGAGATTCCCCATGGGCCATCTTGCATGTTTTCTCCTTGAAGTTTCCTAAATTTTTCTATTCCCAAATTTTTAGGTTTTCAGGTTGTCTCTTACCCACTTCCTTCATACCTTCTCCATCGCTCCTTCTCCTTTCCAATATTTCCTCTACGTGTTTTGGCCTTTGGCCTTCGACCTTTCCCTTTAACCTTTACCCTTTACTGATCTCTAAAGGTAAGCCTCAAGCCTTACCTCTGACCACCAAAGCTCGATAAGGTTTCAGGATTTGGCCAAGTCTTTTGTCTTGTCAAACTTTAGGGGGTGGGTCTTCCCTCTTCCCTCTTTTCACTTTCATTTTGCAAGGCATAATCCTTCCTCATGACCTACAACCTCTGATGGTCCAAGGTCTAACCTTTGAAGTCTCATCTTTGTTGACCTTCTCCTTCCATTTTTCTTCTCACCGATGCCCTGATTCCAAAATTCACCTAAGTGTCAGGTTTTTACATGTTTTCTTTTGACCTTCTCCTTTACCTCTTACCTTTATTTGGTAAGAGGTAACTCATCTCCATGATCCTTGATGCTCATTCGAAGAAGGTTCCTTTTAGTGGTCACAGCTTCCTTCTTCATTTGGTATGTGGTAGGCAATGACCCGATGCACGATCTTCAATGGCCTGACACCCAATCTTTCATGGCTCAACACTAGTGTGCATGAAGTTTGATGCAAGAATAAGACATGAGGTAATCCTGATGCCTAACCCTCGACAAGGACACATTTTTTAGGGGTTTGAACCATTTAATTCATATGCTTCCAAAGGAAAATTTTTTGGCCTGATGCCTCAATGATCCATGGATTGGTGCAATTTTTTCAACAAATCCATTAATGTACAACTACCTCCCATCTACCAAGCGTGTTTTTTAGGGTTTGAGGATAAAATTTAATGCATTATGTGACTTCTCCAAGTGATTTTGTATGTTCCATGCTCATTTTTTGCTGATGGCTATCCCTTCTGACCATTTCCATACCAAAATCATGGATTTCATGGAGGATTTTGGATGACTTTTCTAGGAAATCTTGACGGTAGGGTGGATGGTGTGCAAACCTTGTCCTCTTCAAGCTCTTCTTGGTGCAATTTTCATAGTAGGTATGGCGACAATACTTTTTTTGGGCATAATTTTTTGGATAGATCTCATGCTTCCTTGATCAAATCAACTAACCCTAGTTGGGTTAGGGTTTGGTTAATATTCATCTTAGTTATGCCTGAACTATAAAGGAAACACTAGTATATTTTTTGATAGTTCTTCTTTTAGGCTCCTCTCATAATTTTCTTTTGTAGACAATATATCTTACATTTTTCCATTGTAAAGTATAGCATTTATCCTTGATATCAATAAAATCTCACTATTATCATAGATATTTCTTGCATGTTTGAGTAAGAATCTTTTACCTTCATGTATGAATGCTTTTTCTTGTTGATTTGTTGATATTTTGTGGAATCCAAAGAAAAGAAGAAACATGTTTCTATCTTGGTGCATCACCTTCCTTTCATTTCATGTTCTCTTTCCATCCCTTTTCCTCTATGATTTTTTTAGGGTAGTAATAGGTTTCATGTGTTGGGTTAGACCAACACATTTCCACTTAGTTTAGAAGAGGAAGCCAACCTTCTCCAAAGATTCAACCTCATTCGTACAAGGTCCCACACCTTGATATTTTTTCCATTATGTCATTAGAAAACTAAACTCTTGTTCAATAGTGTGTGGTTTTATGTGACAACAATAATGATCTAAGTGTGATCCTTAACTCCTATGACTTCTTAAAGTAGTGAGTAGAAGGTGTCTACATTTTAGTCTATTTGATGAGTTGTTTTTGCTTCATTGGAACTATACCTTTGGCATATGAGAGATGCATTGTTAAAAATTAAAATTAGTAGTAAGTCATCCCTTCTTCTATTCTTCTTTCTTCTAGATAGTGATTCCCTTGGGAGTGAGCCTCTTACAATGATCCTTTCTTTATCTTTTTGGGTATTGAGCCCTTGGTAGTGAGTCTCATTATATTTAGTGTTACAATTCATATAGTAGTGAGCTAATCCTCACTGTGGTTTTTCCATTCTTAGGTTTTGCACATAAATCTAATGTTCTTATATATTTGGATGTGTTTGCATTATTATTTCATATGTTTACATTCTGCTAATGCATTTTAACGGTTTAATGGTGGATAAGGGTTTAAGGACTAATGTAGATCTAAATGTTAATGAGGTTTTTTGATGTTTTAAAGTATACAACTAATTCACCCCCCACTTAGTTGTCCTATTCATCTAACAATTGGTATTAGAGATATAGTTCACGGGAAGAATTTTAACCACTTGACATAGATCCAAATGGCACACAAGAAAGGTGTCAAAGGCCATTTGTTTGATGGAACAAATTTTACCTACTAGAAAGCTAGAATGGAGTCCTTTATGGTTTCTCTTGGATTTGGAGTTTGGAAATCTATTGAAAAAGGTTATACTATAACTACAAATGGTCTGAGAAGTGATGATGAGATCAAGGATTATGAAAAAAATGGCAAAGAAAGGAATGCAATACTGAGTGGTCTTTCTAATTATGAGCTTGGAAAGGTGATAAATCTGAAGTCTACTAAAGATATCTGGAAAAAGTTGGAAGTCATCTATGAAGGAGATGACAAGGTTAAAAAAGAAAATATGTAGAACTAAAAAGACAAATTTGAAATCCTAAGGATGTCTAAAGATGAAGATATTACTAACTACATGCTCAGAGTTGATGAAGTCAATGCCATCAATGGTCTTGGTTGAAAGCTAGATGAAAGTGAAGTTGTGAAAATGGTATTAAGAACTCTATCTAATGCTTATAGTTCTAAATTTTCTTCCATTAAGGAAGATCAAAATTTGGATAATTATTCTAGAGATTAGATGTTTGGTTATTTAAGGAAATGAGAGAGTTTGGTCAAGAGGTTACAAACAAAGGAACTTCTTTTAAAGTTTGAAAAGTGGAAAAGGATGATGGATCAGATCTAGATGATCTTGATGGGGTGGAAGAAAAATTTGTGATGAGATTGGAAAAGGGTACTAGAAAATACAGAGTTAAGCTACCTTTCAAATGTTTCAATTGTGGAAATATTGGTCATTTTGAATCTAAATGTCCAATCAAAGTTACTAATGAAAAACAAAAGGATCATAAGGGAAACTTTGTCCAAAAGAGTTATTATGTTGAAAAGGAAAATGGTGTATTTGATGATGAAGAATTAGATTATCTGGATGAAGTAAGTGATGAATGCTAGTTCATGGATTTAAATGTTGGAACTAATTCTACTAATCTTGAAAGATTTGTGAAGGAAACTGCTTCAGAAATAGGTCATAACATTAAACAAACTATGTTGACTGATTTTCATGCTAGAGAGGAGAAGAATTATTGGATCATTAACAATGGATGCTCAAATCATATTATACGTGATAAGAGTAATTTTTTTAAGCTTGAAAATTATGATGGTGGTATTGTTAAGTTTGGTGATGATACATCTGCTAAGATTTTTGGAAAAGGTTCAATTAGTTTTGATGGCAAGCATAATAAAAATGATTTTCTTTATGTCAAAGGTCTCTGGCATAATCTTCTAAGTGTAGGAATCTTTTTAGAAAAATATGTAATCTTGTATTGAATAATGGTGGTTGTGAAATCAAAAAAGGAAGATTTGGTATTCTAATTATTCTTGGAACAAGGACATAAGATAATGAATATCAACTCAAAGGCAGTGGTGCAAAGTGCTTTATGTCTCAAACTAATGAAAGCTAGCTATGGCATATAAGAATGAGTCACATTAATTTTGATAGCCTAGTGAGGATAATTTCTACTGATGTTGTGAGAGATTTTCTATAGATTACAAAGCCTATCAATGCAATCTACAAAGAATGTCAAGTTGGAAAGTAAACAAAGATAAGATTCAAGACAAAAGAATACTCTGCAATAGGTCCCTTGGAGTTAGTGCATATAGATCTATAGGGACCTACCAAAATTATAAGCTCATGTGGTGACAGGTATTTCATGATACTAATTGATGATTATTCTTGAATGTCTTGGGTTACATTTCTTAAAGGAAAATCAGAAGCTCTAGACAAGTTTAAAGTATTTAAGGCGATTGTTGAGAATGAAATGAATCTAAAAATTAAATTTTTGAGATCTAATAGAGGTGGCGAGTTTACTTCAAATGAGTTTACTTATTTTTTGAATATCATGGAATAAGAAGGTATTTATCATCCCCTAGAACTCCTTGGCAGAATGGAGTTGTGGAAAGGAAAAAAAAAAGTTTAGGTAGCAACTAGGACAATGATAAAGGAAGCTAATCTTCCACATGTCTGTTGGAGAGAAAAAAATTCATATTGCAATCTACATTTTTAACAGAGGTCAAGCAAGAGTGAATAGTTCAAATACTCCCTATGAGTTATGGTATGGTAAACCTCCTACTGTGAAATATTTTAGAGTTTTTGGAATTAGATTTTATATCAAAAGAGATGAAGAAAACTTAGGAAAGTTTGATGTAAGATTTGATGAAGGAATATTTCTTGGATATTCTACAAGAAGTAGGGCCTAGTAGTGCCACAAAAAAATATTGATGAAGATTGTTGAGAGTGTAAGTGTCAAAATGGATGAAGAACCACATCAAAGTTTAGTATTGATAAAAGGATATGAATTTGATGAATCCCCTTACATTGAAGAAGAAAATGATGAAGATAAAGGAAAAGGGTTGAAATTTGAAGAGGAAAAAGCTCTGAAAATGAATCCTAAGATTCCTAAGTATGTGTAGAAGAATCATTCAAAAGATCAAATATTTGGAGATAAGAGAAAAGGTGTGCTAACAAGAAGAAAATCTAATATGATAGAGGAACAAGTAAATTTATGTTTAATTTCTAAGGTGGAACAAAAAATAGTGACTGGGGCATGTAAATATGAGAATTGGGTCAAAGCAATGTGATGAGGGCACAGCCCGAGACTTAGAAAATAACCCACAAACAAGAAAATAATTTTATTATTCAGAAAATGGAGCTTCTTACATGCAGAGGATCTCAATCCCCAAGTTATACAACACATGCAAGTTACAGAAAGCTACAGAATAACCCTTTCACAATATACGAGCTTGTCCCCAAAAAGCTACCCAAAAATTAGAAACCCACCCATAAATAGAGCTCCTCATTAGTTTGGAGCCAAAACAACATTCAAATTTGAGTTTAGGCGGTTTGGCGCCAAAAATTTACAACATGAAGTTCAAATTTCAAAAGAGCATTTGCAATTGTATCTTCTAGAAAGTGCGCCAACTTCCCGAGGCCATAACTTTTGATCTGGGACTCTGATTCACGAACCGTTTGAACCGTTGGAAAGGTCTCAAAGTCAATAATGCTCTC
Source organism: Sequoia sempervirens (assembly GCA_007258455.2). Taxonomy (NCBI): domain Eukaryota; kingdom Viridiplantae; phylum Streptophyta; class Pinopsida; order Cupressales; family Cupressaceae; genus Sequoia; species Sequoia sempervirens. Next base: position 55,942 of record VDFB02388663.1, on the reverse strand, counting down.
AAATTTGCTATGCTGATTTCGGCAAGTTTCGGGGCTGTTCCAGGAACTCTAAGTTCCTCAAATCTAACTCAGAAGATTTTTAGGTGCAAATATGGGAAACTAAAACTACAATATCTTTCCACCCAGTAATAGAAAATAAAAACCATAAATTGGGAATTTCATTATGACGAAAAGGGTATCCAAAAATGTAAAAATATCTAAAAACTAAGAAACTTGAAATTTAACTATTTTTGGGTGATGCAAGATTGCCCTTACACCACTAGATGCTCCTACATCACAATGAAGGAAGAGTTAGAAAAGATAGAGAATAATCTAACTTGGGAATTGGTCCCAAGACTGAAAAACGAGAATGTGATTGGTATGAAGTGGGTATTCTAGAACAAGCTGAATGAAGATGGAAAAGTTTTTCAAGAACAAGGATAGACTCATGTGTAAGGGTTACTCATAGGTTGAAGGTATAGATTTTGGGGAAAATTTTGCTCTGATTGCAATAATGGAAGCTATCAGGATGTTTTTAGCTTTTTTAGCACATAAATATTTTATAGTATATCAGATGGATGTGAAGTATTCATTCTTGAATGGTGAATTAGAAGACAAGATATACATTGAACAACTAGAAGGGTTTTAGTTGTCAGAAGATACAAGTATGGTCTAGAGGTTGAAGAAATAATTGTATGGAGTGAAGCAAGCTCTCAAAGCTTGGTATGCAAGGTTAGATAAGTACTTGTTGTGTAGCAAGGATTTAGAAAAGTTATTGCAGATAGAAATTTGTATTTAGGAGAAAAAATCTTAATTGTGGTGGTATATGTTGATGATATAATATTCAGAGGAAATGAAGGTATGTGAAAAAGGTTTGCAAAGGAAATGTAAAAAAAAATGAAATTTCAATGTGTGGGGAGAAGAATGGTATTCTAAAATTTATAACTATCTAAAGATTGAAATTTTTTTCAATGATGTGACAAAAAATGTTCGCACTCAAATACAAAAACTTTCAGTCTAATACATTATATTATCTGATGTTCTTTATCAAAAATCTTATAATGGTCTTCTTCTTCAGTGTCTCACTAAAGAAGAAATACCCATTTCCCTTCATGAAGCCCATTTGAACTTTGGGGGTTGGTATTTGGGTGGTAAATCCTTGGTGAGTAAATTGATTCACATGGTATATTTTTGGCAAATAATGGAGCAAGACTCTTTTTCCTTTGTCAAGAAATATCTGCAATGTCAACAACATAGCAATCTTATTTTGGCTCCTACTCAAGAGCTTTGAAATCAGACCTTTCCTTGGCCATTCACAAAATGGGGGTTGTATATTATTTGAAAAATATCACCTCCTTCTAAGGGACATATCTTCATCATTACCGCTACCGATTACTTTATGAAGTGGGTCAAAGTTGTTCCACTTTGATCCACGAATGTTGAAGTGATATGTAGCTTTCTTCTAAAAAATATCATTTCTCATTTTGGGTTGGCTTATACCCTTGTTTTTGATAATGGTACTCCATTTAAGAATAAAGAGGTGAAGCAATTCTTGGAAAAAAGTAGTCAACACCACTTTTCTACACCATACTATCCTTAGTCTAATGGCCAAGCCTAGGTGTCTAACAAATTTTTTGAGCTCATTCTTTGAAAAAAAATAAACAAACATGGTAAATATTATCATACTCAATTAACATACACCTTATGGTCCTATTGCACAAGTGTTTGTACAATGAATAACACGATGTTGTATAACCTTGTGTATGGTGTTGAGGCTGTTATTCCCTTAGAGCTAGAAATTATGTCCTTGTGAGTTTCCCTTAAAGGCTTAATTGATGATAACACTTACCATGATAATCATTTGCATTAGCCTAAGTTTCTCAATGAGTGTTAATTGCAATCCCCCTCAACCACCTCCAAGCTTATCAATGATTGTTGTCTAAACACTATAATTAGGTTATTCTTTCTAGGAATTTCAAGGTAGGTGACCTAGTTTTCTATGAGAATTGGAAAAATTTAAATACATCACCTAATCAAAAGGGAAAGTTAACTATTGCTTAGGCTCTTACATTATCATCTCCGTGTATGGATGGAACACCTCTAAAATAACTTGTCAACGTGATGCATCTTCGTCAGTACTACACATAGTGTCAGTGTCATACATGTAATGCTCATCCCTCATGGATTTTAGTTTCTTATGCTATGATATTTCTTCATCAAGACACTATCTTTGTGTTTTTTTTATGATGTAAACATGTGTGTGCATTTAATTTCTTTAATTAGGAATTATACTTACATGCATTTTATTATGTTGTGTATCCATGCATTGAATTTGATTCAATCTTTTGGTTAGGCAATTAGATCATCATTGTATTTAATTAACATATATCTATTTGTTTTATTAAATCATGATAGTATATAATCTAAAAATGCATCCATCACATAACCATACATGAAAGTAAAAGCATACACATAAAATGAGCACCATGATATCAGAACCAAAATCTTGAATATATATATATATCAAAATATGTGTCATGTACATGTATCACACCATTGTGCCAAAATGTTGTGTTTGTATATCTGTATATGTCTATACATCAAGAAAATTCTATAAAAAAATAATATCATTGGTAAAAAAATGACATGTATATAAAATGGGCCTCTAGCCCCTAGGCATATGGCTCCCCAAGTCCTTTGGTCCTAGTGGTGAGCGGGGTCTAGGTTGGACAGATGTGAAAAAATGTGATCAATGCGACCATGAAACTAAAAAGCTTTCCCATAGTCCATAGATCTCTCCCCATAGCTCTGCAACCTCCAGCTATGCTCATGCCCCTTTCTCTTGGGACTACCTCAACTCCTCATGAAGCTATTGCAATTGGGGATCCATAGTTGGCCTCATAGTTGTCACTTAGCCATTGAGGTTATCAAGTCACCTCTGAAGGGAATCATGTGCTCTCTCAGCCTTCTCTTCCCTCATCATAACCTGGTCTCACTCAGTGAGTGAAGTCTATAGCTTGACTACCTGTTGATATCTCTACCCAAACATCATGATGACATCAAAAATCCTTTGCATGGCCTCTACATATGCCTCCTTGTATACTATCCTTAGGAGTGCAATAGGCTCAAATAGGTGAGTGTGTCACCCCATTTAATTTGGCATATATGCCTTGAGGATGCTACCCTAGAGTGGTACAATTAAGGCCACCTTAGAGATGCACCACAAGATGAAGGAAATATACTCCTGTGTCCACTACAACCACATAGTAGAAGATGTTAGTACTGCATGGTATATGAATAAAAGCATATATATATGAGATAATTTTGAAATATGAAATACTAAAATGAAACAACATGAATAATAGACATACCAAGATCTCCATCCTACTAGTGTGGGTCTAGGGGAGGTGTGATGCTAGGACCTACACTTGTGCCTGCTACTATTGTTACTATCAGGGGAGGGACACTAGCTATCATCAATGCTAGCAATGAGACTGGGATAGCTATGAGAGGTGATGAAATCATTCGCTACCACTCAGGCCTTATTTTTGCATCATCCTCTACCTCTGGTCTCCCACTGTTGTTGTCACCTCAATCCTCTCCTCCTCCTCCACCTTCCTAACTCTATTCATTGACATCACCCATAGGAGAATTTTTTGGGAAAATCAAGGGATGACCATGAGTGGCCCACCATGTCTAGAAGCCTGTGATCCCTATATTGTCAATGGGAAATATCAAGGTCAGATCATCAGTTTTTGATCCATTATTGCTAACAACGAAATTTGATATGGTTAGATGATGATGATCACCTAGTCTCACCATGCTCTTGGCTACTTGCACATATGTCAAGGGACAAGGGAATGGTCTCCAAAAACTTGAACTGTTGGGTGACCCTATGCCACTAATATGGCATAATAATATAATTTGTGTGGCCTGATAGGAAATGATCATGCCACATATTTTGTATCTACCACCTATCAGAGGCCCACCACATACCCTAATACGATCATCATCTAACCTCATTAGACTAAAACTAGTCAAACTATAGCCACCAAAGCTATAAGTATCCAAGTCTCCAATCATGCACCAATGGGTACATGTGTGCCATCAATGTACCGAGGGCTATCCCTTGTAGATACCTGATTGAACAGATGGAGTTGATATGTGCAAAAGCCAAAACCTATAGTAGTGTGCAAGTTGTAAGGTTGGAATACTCATAATGTACAAACCTACCCAATTTGTGGTACAAGTGTGTGAGCATGTTGTGTCCCCAAGTGAAAATGGTCCATTTCTCCATCTCCCTAATGGTATGGATGATGCCCTCATGTAGGTACAAGCCTCACCCATCCATGGTCACTTAGAGGGTGATTGTAACCACCATAACCCTCCTCAGTAATGGGGTTGCCACACATCTATACTCAAACCACTAGATGTAGATGTGATCAATGGTATCCTTGGGTTCTATGTGCCATGTGTAGTACTACTAGCCCTTGATCACCTCTCAGGGTGACTGCATATCATTGTGGACCACCCATTGTTTGCAAATGGGTAGGCCTATGATCTGGCAGATATCCTCTAAAGTAACTATCATCTCTCCTAATGGTAAGTGGAAGCTAGATGTGGTGGTGTCCCAATTCTGCATAAGTGCCATCAACATTTTATCACAATATAACATCTTGGGCAGTGTGTAGACCCACCATAGCCCTACCTGCCTGAGATGATCCTAGTCATCAAGATGCATGAGTGGTCTAGTCACATAACACCCTAAGCATGTGCCCACCTCTATGCTTGTGCATCTCAAGATAATATTGCAAAATGGAAACAAATTCCAAGTTAGATCCATCTACATAAAAAATATTCTAACTTCTACATCAAAAAATTTCTAAGCAACCTCTATGATAGAGGCATGCCTTGATGATGTTTGACAATGTGTTGTTGTCTGAGGTTGTCTGCCATGAGAGTTTCCTAGATGATAGTGTGCACGGTAGACACTAATGTGGATGAAGGCCCCTAGTGCACTGTCAAGAAGACAATGCACTAGCTAGATGCCTTCATGTCGATCAGATGCATGCACTACAATAAAATTGAAAAATCCTAAAAACATGCCTAAAACAAGACACATGAGGTTGGACTGAACTTACCTCATCAACCTTGTCTCCCTGGGCTATCACTCGGTATAGCTCCTTGATCCTTGACTCCTCAAACTCTCATCTACAAGGTATTTTTCTGACTTTTCTCTCACAAAAGTCAAAAAATGTCCCATGGTGAATAGTGAAATGATCCTTCTAGGGGCTCACCTAAGTATATATACTCCCCTTGGGGCCAATTTTTCTCAGCAATCGTGGTCCTATTATTTTTCCTATTTTCACCCCACCTAGCTGAGGGAAAAAATAAGAGGGGGAATATACTCACCTCTTCATCATATTTTTCCTCTGAATCACTAGATTTTTCTTGAGCATTCTTCTCACCATTGTAGCTTCTTCTGATTTTTTAGTTGACCTAAATTTGATTTTTGTAGAATAAAACATCATGTCCAATTTTGTGGTTTCCCTATGAGCTCAATCACTAGGGACATCATCAGTATCTACCTGATTGACCTCTGTGGCCTCTACAGTATCCTTTTAGCACACAAATCTATTAAATTTTCAATTTTTTAGGCTCGCATTAATGTTCTCCTTTCTACTTCAGTGTAGCTGATTTTTCCAAAAATTAAGTTCACTAAAGTGGGGGAAAAAGGTAATGTCATAAAATTGCACCCCATGTAAATTTCACATTTGCACACTTTTCCCCTTGGGTATTTATGGAATCTAGCCACATTTATGACAAGAACCTTAGGAGTCATAATTTCATGGTTTCAACTCCATAAGGACCAATGATGAAGAGACAATAGTCCACCACCTCATTTCTCATAAAATTATGAGTTACATGCTTGTGTGTGCATAGATGTATGTGCGAAACACTAGCATCCCTGAGCATTGCAAGTTAAAATGAGGAATCTCAAAATCTTGGCTTGTGACACATGTCATGGAAAAATTCTAAGTGTAACGGATCTTCCTACCCATGCAACTTAACAAAACTCTCATTTTCACCCTCATTTACAAGGATTCTCACTCTCTTTCACTCCAAATTTCTCTTCTCTTCTACATCATGTTTCTATGGTGAAGCTCTATCAGATTGGTGTCATATAAAAAATCAAAGCTCTCTTGCAAGGGTCAAGTGTCATATTTATCAAACCAAGAGGAAGGGGTAAGTGCAAAAAATGGGGGACCAAAAAGGGGTCTTATATGGCCACTTTTTTTCTGAAATTAGGAAATACTAACCTTGGATGTGAAATTGAGGATAATTACATTCAAAAAATTTAGATGCAGAAAAAACAAGGATCATAGTACTCTAAGTCTACTTTCTAAACTACTATTTAAAAAAAAAATGGTAAAGATTAATGGGTTCAAAAGAGGGAGCCACAAAAATTGGTGTTATTTTTGTCAAAAAAATATAACATAGTGACTTTGGTGGCTCCCTCAAAAGGTTAATTTTTTATTGGTATTTTTAAAATCAATTTAGTGAGAAATTAGATAACATGTAGTTTATGCCCAATTTTTCTAATAGTTTTTTAATGAATATTTTATTTTTTACTAATTCTCAAAGTGGAAACTTCCTGAAAATAGAATTTTGGTCATGCCACCCCTATAAATTTTGGAAACTAATTGAATTTTTTTTTTTTTTAATATGTGTAGAATGGAGTCTAGTTTCTAAAAATGTAATTTATTTGAAATTTTGATGAATGATTAATTTATAAAGAAAAAATACCAAACACTGGTTTTTTCCAAAAACTAGACACACAAACAAAAGAAATTAAAGATGAAAGACTTAACATTTTCAAAATGTGAAAAAAACTACATCATTAGATAGCTAAGAGAGAGCCTAACATTACCCAGGTGTTTGATTTATTCAAACTTGAAACATGTGCAAACCTAAACACATCTTTGGATGTTGGGAAGGCACTCCAAGCCTTTGGATTGGTATTCCAAAGAAAATACCCAGCCTAAGGCTTGAGGATTCCCAATGAAAAAAATAACACAAGTGCGTTATAATGCACTCGCATTATTTCATAGTTTTGACATATTTTTTGTGTTTGTGCTTGAGTTTCCTACCAAGACATAATGTGAGCACATTATAATGCACTCGTGTTATGTCTTTCTTTGTGTTAAATTCTAGTCTACTAAATGTATCTATATATATTTGTATGTATGTATGTATGCATGCATGCTTTTATGTAAGTATGCACACTTGTATGTATGTTTGTATGTATGTATGTATGTATGCATGTATCAGTGTATGTATGAATGTATGTAAGTATGTATGTATGTCTAGACACTAAAAATATCCTAAATGGTATCATGCACTTGAATCAGGTATACTAACATCATTTCCTCCTAAAACCCATCTTCTTTTCACTTAATTGATTAAATTAGCCTAGCTAATTAATTAATTATGTCATTTGTATCTATTAACCTCATTAAGTTAATTGGGTTAATTCAACCCCTTTCATGCTAACATTTCATCTCATTAAATTAAATAAATCAAGTTATTTAATTTAAATCCCTAAGTCTCCATATTTAATTAAATAACCCTAAGTTATTTAATTAAATATCATTTCACTTTTCCCCTTTCATTAAATCATTTTATTTAATGAAAATCATCTAATTCCCCTAATTGTATAATTAAACCTTTGTTTAATTATCAATTACTAATAAATCTAATTCCCCCCACTTGCAAAGGAATATTCCAAGGGAATATTCCTTCCCTTTTTTCACATTAAAAATTTGTTTTAATTTGCTAAATATCTATTCTCCTCACCCATGAGAATATTCCAAAGAATATTCTCTTTCCTAACTCATTTAAAAGGGGGAATATTCCTTTTATAAAAAACTTACTTGACTTCTTGAGAAAGTTAACTTGTGACCTCTTGGGCAAGTTGAAAGTGAGTTTTTTTAGACAAAGGATAAATCTTGATTAAATCTCATCATTGAATCTCATCCGCTGATGAGAATCAATGATCCATGCCTCCAACTTCTTCCATCCTTGACTGTTGATTAACCTTTTTGATCTCAACCCTTCATTTCTCATTTTCTCTCCTCTATATAGGTCACTATTTGGAGACAAATGGATCCATATTTTTCAAAGCAACCTCATGCTATTGAAATCACTCACACTCATACTCATATTTAACATCTTTTTAGTTTAGATTGCTTGCATAATAGCTTAGCTTCTATTAATGGATTCCATGGTAACATAGATGCATACATTTAGCTTGTTTATTAATTAGGGTTTTGAATCTTTTAGCTTAGAATCCATTTAGATTAGATTTGCATTTGCACATCTTAATCATTCTACTATAAATCATGTTAAAATAGATTGCATCATGTTAATCTAGTTTTGAATCATGTTTCAACACACATCTCACAATGGTTTCATAAGTTTTCTCCAATAAAATTGATTGAAACAAGCTTATTATCCCTAGGATTGGGAAAATGTTATTGTTCCACATCAATGCAATGCCACTCCCCCAATAGGATAAGTTTCAAATGGATTAGAGTAGGTGTTTTGAAGTTTTTGTAGTTTAGTATGCTTGGTTTAATTTGTATTTGATTGATTCTATTGAGATTGATGTTAGTTGTGTGAATATGCTTTGATTCTTCATGGATCAAGTGTCATTGGCCCATACTAATCCGTCGGTCACATTTTGGTGCTAGAAGGAGGGCATAACTGATCAAATTTAATCAATTTCTATCTTGAATTCTATTTTTTCTTATTCTTGCAGGATACAGTGACACTCCAGGAAATTTTAGTGACGCCTTTGCTAGGCATCGCCATACAACTACACTATCATCATTAGAAACAATGAATCCTAATTAATACCCTAGCACTGATTAAAATAAATGATGATGCTAAATACTTTTAGAGGTAACAAGGATTTGCAAACCATGACACTCCCAAATAGTGACGCTATCATTGTCAGTATATTTTTGTAGAGTGATGCCAAAATTCACCAGAGTGACACTATCGTGAACAGAGACACCCTTCTTTGGTAAGAAAAAAATGATTAATTTTCATAAATGTGCTTTAATTTTGTTTACTTCATTTGATCACTAACATGTCTCTAACTTTGTTTTGGTTTTTAGGCTAACTATATTTTGTAGGTTGGATGATAAAAGTTGAAGTGAAGAAGCATTATTATCTTTCCATCTTATAATTGTAACAAGTGTTTCAACACTTTTGGGGAAATTCTAACCCATTCATCATTCTTTTCATTTTTGTCTTTAGGACCACACTAGCTTTAAATTGGGTTTTAAAATAAATGCTCAAATCAATTAAAATTGAACCCTCATCTCATCTTACTTTGGGTTTAAAATTGAACAATACAACTTAACACTTCATTTGGTGCATAAAATCAACTCACCTTGCTTTGAGGATTAAAATTAACAAGTGTTTGATATGTTTTGTGATTTACATTTATTTCATTGAATGTGTATGCACTTATCTTGTGCCACTCGGTGATCTTGAGAATCAAAATCATTTCCCTAACATTTTATATAATCACCCACATATTTTGATTTGGATTAAAATGAACCCAATGCTAGTGTAGGGAAAAGGTGTTGTGTGTGTTGGGTATGTGCAGGATCATCATGGAAAAAACAAGCCCTTAAGTGGCAAAAAATTCAGAAAAATCAGTGTTAGGAAACTTGATATAAAAATTTGAATAAGTTATCTATATTATTTAAAAAATATGTAAGAATAGAATCTGTAGAAAATTTAATGTAGTTTCTAAACTACTAGGTTTATTTAAAAATAAATAAAATCTATTTGGTGAAATTTTGAAATTTCAATGCAGCAGTACTTAAATTTTAGGGAAAAAATAAGAAGTAGGTGTCTGACCACCCTAACCATAATAAAATGGTAATATTTTTTATAAGATTTTATATATAAGTAAAGGACTCATGTACAAATGTGATGCATATTTTTTGTAATTTTTTTCCAAGTAAATAATTAATTATGAATTTTTTATTACAAATTTTAAAAATATAAAAACTCATATGTCCGACCACCTTAACTTGGTCAAAACTTCATGAATTTTTTTTTTAATCCTATATTATGTGAAGCATAGAATGACACATGTTTTTGGATTCAAAAATGTGATACCTTTTGAAAATTATAGATGTTTTCAATCAGCCTATCGATCGACTTTACTCATAATTCTAATAGAAAATAAAAATAATTATTTATTAAATTCAAATTAAAGAATAATTTATATTGGTGGAAAGCTGAGAATCTCCTCTAAAAACCCTTTTCGTTTCATCAAATTTGGGTAAAAAAAAGTCATCAGCCACATACCCTACAAATACCCATAATATTGCCACTTTTTGGCCCATCATGATCCTGCACATACCCTGCTCTCTCCTTGCTTCATGCAATCAGGGAGATCAAACTACAAACATACTTCCTTTTTTTTATTTATCTTTAGAGGGCCTGCCTCCCCGCTTCGAAAGGAGGTAACAACCCAAGCAAAAACAAGTTAAATACAAGCTCTTTCAAGCCACTATATAAATAATTTGTTTGTGACAAAAGTAATAAACAACAAGTGTGGATGTACCATACTAACAAGTGTCACCCTTAGTATCTGTGTGATACGTTAACATCTCTTCTTAGGAAGAGATTGGGAGGCCTCTTGATTGAAATAATCTTGAGATAATATTGCTACATTTATGGCCACCTTGTACAAAAGCCCTTATTACAAACCAATTGTTTAGAAGAAAAAAATACTTATGCTTGTTGGTGCAGTAATGATCATTCTAAAACTGTACAACATTTTACTATTCAATTGCCGAAACACGAAAAATCCTTAGGATCTTTGGATCTTTAGGATTTGAGATTTGGTGGTCTCGAGAAGTGTATGCCATGGAGGGGAGATAGTGTCACCAAATCTCTATATGTTCGCATTGTCTTAGTGTTTGGAGAAATTCAAATGGGGATTCAACAAGCAGTATCTTCTGAACCTAAGGTTGTAAATGCTTGTGAGTTAGTTTAATACTTTGCTTGGCTCCAAAACATTATAAACAAACATTCACGATATTCCTCAAAATTTCAAATCCTTTGGTCTAAGTATGGATACCCTTTGACAAAACCTTGATATTAATGCTTTTCCTAAGAATTTATTCTTAGAGACTTCTAAGTATTTTGGTTTATATCTCAATCCATACTTCCCAAAGTTCAGATAGGAAACTATGGATTGAACTTCATCCTTTTCACAAAATGGACCTTGTGAAATTTATGATATTTTTGACATAGAAATTTTGAACTAATCAAGACAAGTGTTTGTGGTAAAAGAAGCTCACTTAAAGAAGATAAATTGATAAATTGAACCCCACGTGAACTTTTACTCATTTTTGTCTTTTGTCAAAATGAGTGAGTTAAAGGTGTTTACAAACTGAAAATTAAGTGCATTTCATATCAATCTTCCCTATATTGCATTTAGATGTATAAATAGAAAATCAAAGCAATTACATCTTTCAGTAATAGATTGTTGCATTTATACAGATGCATACAATATTGAAAATATTTACATAAATATTGTTGAAAAAAAAATCTTTATTGATTCAAGAGTTCAAATCTATCTCACACAAGCTGTGAGATATAGCTTGTCCAATGGAAATAAAGTGCAATATATACACAAATGGATTGAAAGAATAAAAAATGCATATATAGGGGAAGAGGCCAGTCATTACTTGATGATTGGTCAAAGTCTGTTGTTCTTCTTGGTCTTCAACTCCAAGTTGCTTTTTGTCCTTTGTAGCTCCCAGTTTGCATGTCCTACATCTAAAAGAGTTGTAATGAGGTTGGAGTAGATCTCTAAGCAATAACTATCTCTAACACTACATATACATCCACCCACCAGTGTATAGATTTCCCTTTACATGCATTAAACAAGAAATAAGTTGTTCATGTCCAAAGAAAAGAGGGAAAAAAATCATCAAGCCTCCAAGCATATGCATATGCTTTTTTCTAACTATTTGTTTCATGTGCAGATACAGAAAAATTAATGTTCTTGTTTCAGCAAGTGGGGTGAAATGTGGCTCCCACTAGGGTTGAGCCTGGCGTGCTATTTTGATTTTCTTTTAATGGTATGCTGAGATCATTCATCAAATGAATCATTCCTCTATGGTCCACACAAATAAGTAATCATTTATGCCAATGAACAAATAGTCACTGTCACAAGTGATATTTAATTATTGATGAGGATCATATAGTATGAAAATAAAATTTCAATATTAAGGGAATGTATTAGGAAATGTTGAATAAGATGCAGGAAATATACAAGAACAACAGGTGATTTATAGTTCAAGATGCTTGATTCAAAGAAATAGAGAACTCCAAAGTCAATATGTTTTTAGGAAGGCATAGAGTGATCATAAGAAAAATAAAAGAAGCAAAAGGGCATATATGATAGTATTGTCATCAAAGCTTTAAGGAACAACTTGTTCATTTTTGTACTCATTAATCCTGAAGTGAGTTGTAGTCATCTCTTTCAGTTACTTTCCCATTGGAACAATAAATAAAATTATCATAAGATCTGAATAGTTAAATGGAATGAGAAGGTCAATATGACCAAGTGATAATCATGAGAGTTTTGTTAGCACTATGATGTTTTAACAACATGAATGAAACATTTGATTTTTTTTTAAAGCAACTGCTACAGGATGTTAACAGATTTCTACAACTCTCAATTATACAACCATTTTTACCAAGAAATGGGAAGGTTTACACCTATAGCAAGAATTCACATGGTTTATTGGGTCGTTTCATTACTTGAGAAAGAGTTTTTCTAAGGAAAGTGGAAGATTTAACAAAAGTTTTTGCAAAATACTAAAGTGCAGAATACAGTACATATACAGTGATCATTGTCTACAAATTCAAACTCAACATCAATGAGGAGGCAGTAGCTTTTACATAAGGTATATTGCAAAAAAATTGTAATAGAATTAAATGTAAACACCAAAATGTTGAGGCAAAAGATATCAAAGTCATGGTGGTTTATATTTTACATGTTATATACATGGACTCATGCAAATTTATTCTACTCATCAAGAGAAAGTTTAGTTACTATTTGAAGAAAGACACAGAGTTGTGAGCTAATAACATCCGTGGAAGCAATTTTGAAGAAACAAGAAAGACAACCCTAAAATCAAGCTTCAATGTTTCAAAAGTATTAGATGCTGGCAAGGATACTAACAAAGTGAGTTTCATTTGGTGCTAAAAGCTTTTAAATTTTGTTTGAATAGAGCATGAATAAATAAACTTAAAAGAGGCATAATACAATCATGTTATATGATTGTTTTGGAATAGTTCCTGATGTATGGAGTACAGGGATAATTGGTGTTTCTCACCTCCTCTTATTTCTAGATGTTCATAATGTCAAAAGAAAGATGTTGAGGAAGGATCTTTCTGAAGAATCGTAACAATATAAAGACACAGATCAAATAGTAGCACATGATGTAGAATAGTAAATGTTTGAATCATCTGAGCTATATAATAAAAGAAAAGGTGGCATGAAGTTATGACTTTTTCCCAATTAAAAAAAATGGATAATCTTTAAAAACAATCATTTAGATTTCTCATACAAGAAATTGAAACCCTTTTCAGTGTTAGAGTTTTTGTGAAAAGGCTGAAGTCGTGACATGTTCAAAAGCTATGAAGCATATTTTATAACAGATCAAACCCTCGACATCAAGGTGTTTGTGTATATTATAGGAAAACCCTCAACTATGCTACAAATCTAGAATGCCCATGGCTAGGATGTTTTATTTCTCATATTTACAAGAAAAGTCTTAGAAGTTGCACAGAGATCTCACAAATAAAGGAAAATACAGTGGCTGCCACAGGAAATCAACAGATGCAAAAACCATAACCCGCGGCCTAGGGTTTCTTTTTTTTTGTGAAATAACAACAAAATACTATAATATGCAGAGTTGTCTTACCTTCTTTGTTCTTTATTTCTAATTTTGTATAAATATCTTGTCTCTGATGGCTCTAGAAGCTTTCAAACTCATCCAACAGAGGTATAAACCAAACATAGAAGAAAAGAAAACAAGATGGGTGAGGAAAGATAGAGATGGTTACAGCTTGTGAGGCTTAGAAAATTCATGAACAAAAGTTTTGTATTCATCTTTATTATCAAAAGGATTCTTACTAGTATAATTCTTTCTTTAGAATGCCACAAAAGATGTAGTTCAAAGCTCTAGAGTCTCTCAGAGAAACTTAACATGGAGGTGTTGTGGCCTCAGCTTCTCCCAGAAGCTTCTATATAAAATAGTGCAAATAAGTTTTCCTTCTTTTGTTTTTCCTTAGGGTTGAAACCCTAAGCTTGGTGTCTGATGACATTTTTTTCCATTGTTTTATTTAGATGAAACATCAACTAATGTGAGTAGCCTTGCTTTTAGTGTTTGTACCTTAGGCATTTTTTCAAACTTCATAATGTGATGCCACATCATACCCTTGTGAGAATTTTTAAACACATATATGCCATCTCAACATGTGGAGTCCACCTATTTTGAAATTGCCACCTCAGCTATGTATGTTTACTTGGAGGCTTTCCTTTGAATTTTCATCTTTTGTATACATATTTATTGTAAAAAAAAATGATTTTAAGGTGTATTATAAACCTTAAACTTGTTTTATTATTTTGGTAAATGCAAAATATTAAGGACCTTCAATTTTTAGTTGATAAAGGAGGCAAATAGAGGGAATATTGGGGAAGTTATTTTAGTTTGGATACATATGCCCACGTTTATAGGGGATATTAATGCACCTTGTTGGTGGTTTTGACTACCTAAGGTTTTTGGTTTGACCAAAACCTTATTCCTCACATGTTGGAGGTGATATTGGAGGTATCTAGAGCCTTTTTTCTAGGCTTTTCTAGGGCATCTGACCCAAGGTGGTTACTAGTTCCTACTTTGGTGCAACCACTTGGGTTGTGATATATTCACTTTGTAACTCATTTTTTAGTTTAGCTCTAAATTTGTAGATTTCTGGAGATGGTATTTTTGAGTCCTTTCTTAGATTTGAGCACACATTTGTAACTCATTTTGGGAGAATGAAATGTAGACTATACCTTGGTTTTAATTGAGTTCGAGTTTTTCCATCTTATCATTGCAGTATTTGTGCATCATTGAGTGATTGATCAAGCTACTTGTGACATATTTTTATCTCCTTGAAGTTTTGTCTCATGTTTTGATGCCTTTTCTGCAAAAGTATGTTAGTGCAGGTTACAAGTTGTGTTTAAAGTTGCATTCATCTTTGGATTGTGAAAATTTTATTTTCCTCCTTAAGGGTCAATGCATACAAACCCTCTTGTGAAATATTTATGTGTAGAATTACAAAGATAAGTTGTGCAATTTAGCTATATCATTAGAAGCCAAGTGTATGTAAGTTTGGGTCATCATAGCCCTTGTCAATTTGGTGAATCACCTTTTCCTTTAGTTTTAATTTTAATTTTAAGTTCTCCTTTCCCTTTTCCCCTGCAAAGAATTGGTAGATTTAAGTGTTATTCAATAAAGAGTCAACTTTCTCTAGAGGTACTTTTATGTCATAGGGTCACCCATAGCCTTAGAAAAGTTCCCATGTTGCTCATGTTTGGTTTTGTTTAAACTCAGTCCGGGTGCAAATAATAAGAGCTAACATGAACATTTATAGACCAATCGCTTCGATTGAACAACTTGACCTTATAGGTGCTATCATTTAACCAAACTTTGAACTAATTCAGGGAGAATAAAATGACATAATTAGTAATTTGAGAAGCTTCAATTTTGAAACAAAAGAAACACCCATTTAGTGGAGAAACATAGCAACATTCTTAGATGAAGAAGAGTAACAAGATGATATTGTGGTTGGAAGGCCCATATTACCACCACCCGCATGGCAATAAATATCCTCTTTTCTTCTATAAACTTGAACTATTCTAAATGATCTCACACAAAGTTAGAATCCCCAAGAGAAGGCATACATGTCATCACTTTAAATGTAGGAATCTTAGTCTAAAATCTTTCAAAAGACACCTTTTAGCACTTCACAAAAATAGAACTATGTCAGTAGACAAATTTTAGAAACGTGCTTCAAGGAACAACCTAGACTTGGATGCATTCTTTTATAGTCAAAACCTTGGTCTTTTTCATAATCCTAAACCTATCTAAATCATTCAGTCTTTTAGGATTTGAAAAGCTTAGAGTTCTAGCATTTTTCTCATTATCATTGTTTTATCAAACAAAGGTTCACTCTAGGTCAAAATTGGGTCAAACATTTCATCCACTCCTCCATCAAATTTCATCCTTCACTTCACCAAACTTTGTAAATTTTTTGAATACACTAACATTTTTTGACTTCAATATCTATCAAACCAACCCCTAAATTATCTACTTTGTATGTGAAATGAATCCTTTTCCATGTATTTTTCTAAGCTAGTTATCATCTTTGAACTAGTTTATCTTGAAGGTCACAAGTCGACCCTATAGATTCACAAGTTCATTAACATCCTTTATCCAAACACTGAACAAATAAAACTTACAAGTCAAAAGTTTTATCCCCATATCATTCATCTTTTCATTTCCCATTACCATCATTGCTCTAAAATACTTAGAGCATCACTTTTACTTAGATTTGAGTCAACTAGAAAGTTCAAACATTACAAATCTCAAAATAACTCTCCTAGAGGTGACCCAAAATTTATGGTAAAAAAAAGATCACAACACAAGAGAATCATGGAGAAAACTAAAGTCACATTTACCTCAAGTGATCCTAATCTTCTAGAATTTGATCCAAGAATTCATGTTACCCCATCACAACAACCTTCATATCCATCAGGGCCATATGAGATAGTGGACATCACAAACAATCCATTTCAACTTACCAGGGAGGAAATCTTGGAACATCAAGCCTTGGAGAACATCATTCCTAATTCCCCATATTTTGTTGCACAATCATTGACACAACGCTTGACTTCATCCACTATTCAAACAACTCCATCATTAGGGCTTAATCAAATATCAACACCTAGTATTACAACTAGTATTGCTAAGGATTTTGGTCATACTCTTTAATTTTAAAGCAGAAAAATTGTGGGTAGCCTCGATACCAATCCTCCATCTCAAACAACCACTTGGAACTCCTCTCGTTCCTTGGGATCCCCAACATCCATATAAACCACTTACACTCCATTACTCCACAAAAAAATCAATATATCAAGGACACTTCTCTTCATCCATACCTACAAGTACCACAAGTGTTCCCAACATCACTCAAGGTAGTGTGGACCAAATAGACCCAAAAGGGAAAGGGATTACCCTCATGCAAAATCAGCCTTTAACACCACATGGGATCTCTTCATCCAATCCTCCCATTGATACATCAAACACAACAGTTGTCCAAAACACATCTATTCCATCCATCATCAACCCATAATAAAACAATCCCTTAATAACGAATCTTGTTAACCAAGGTAATACCATGACCACACCTCAAACACAAGGGAACACATCTATTCCATCCATCATCAACCCACAACAAAACAATACCTTAATCATGAATCCTATCAACCAAGGTAATACATTGACCACATCTCAAACACAAGGGAATCTCCAAAACATCAATCAAGGGAAACTTTTCAATTAGTGGACCTAAGGTCCTAATATTCCCTTAACATCACAATATTTAATGGTATTGTCCTTGTCTTTACCACTTTTCCCCCTAGTCATGCAAAATCAAATGGGGCCTCAAACTTATATTCCTCCATCACAATCCACTCTCTTGCAAGGAATGTTAAACCAAGGGAATCCATAACATCTTATCAAAAATGTGCAACCAACACAAAACATCAACACCAAAAACCCATCTTAGATATCCCAACCACTAGTTGATCCTACATTTCAAGCACATGCCTTAGCTTTGCAAGTCCAACAGGCTTATCAACAAGTAGTCCAACAAAAAAAACAACAGCAAGTAGCCTTATTTGCACAACAACAACAACAAGCACATCAATCAACCTTAGTCACACAACAACAATAGAAAGCACAACAAGTAGCCTTAGTCACACAAAAACAACATCAAAAACAATAGCAAGCAGCCTTAGTAGCCCAACAACAACAACAACAAGAAGCAACCTTAGCAGCACAACAAGTAGCCATAGCAGCTCAACAACAATAACAAGCCCAACAATAACAACAAGCTCAATAGTATGCCCAACAACAAAAATTGCTTGTACAACAACAATAAAAATAGGGTTTATACAATAACCCATGACAAAAGATTGTCAACCCACACATGATAGGAACATATACACCTACACCATCATTACCTTATCCTACACCACCATAAACATCATATAACACATCCTCATATCATAATCCCACATACACGTCATCCACCATCCCACAATACACAACATAGGTTCCTCCACCCATCCCACCAAATGATATGGCATCACAACTCAAGGCATTGACACAAGAAATGCAAGATATCTGGATGGGAAAAATGAAGAAACCCCATACACAAAACCTATGTCCATATCCATTTGATTGAAACATCACAATGATATCATTCCCTCCTGGTGTGGACCATATCAAAGATTTTAATTTCATGTGTATGGAGGTCACCTATAATGAGTCCTATTTGAGGCACCTCTTCCCATGAAGTTTAATAGGTCCTACCATGGATTGGTTTTCTCAATTACCTCCAAGTATCAAAAATTTCCAAGAAAACGTTGAAAAATTCATAGATCACTTCTCCTTGAATCTTGACATCTACGTAAGCTTAGAAAAGTTATACATTCTCAAAGAAAACAAAGGAGAAACTTTTTCCAATTTCTTGCAACGATGGAGGAAAAGAGCAAGTAAAAGCAAGTGGCCAATCCCTAATGAACAAGTGGGGATTATCATATCAAATCTAGATCTAGATCTATCCTTCCACTTGAAGATTTAGTGCATCACATCTTATGATGAGCTTTTCCCTAGAGCCCTTAACATCGAGAGAGCTCTAATCTCATAGGGAAATACTCAAGCCTACAAATACAACCATCCATCAACCAATTTGAACAACAAGCCTCACATCTAGGCTAAGAACAAAAATGTAACAAATGATGGAGTGGTACATGCTAAGGTAGTCCTAAGTGCTCCTTGGACAAACAACAATCAAATATCTAATGTTAAACCAAATGTGTAACAAACAACACCAACACAAAATAATTAGGTTAACAACACCAAAATGCAATGGAGATGAACACCCAACAAGAACAACTATCCAAAACACAAATATACATAGTTGTCAGAACCTATTGAGACTATCATGAAGAAATTGGTAGAGTCGAACCTGATAACACTTCCAAACTTTGAAAACTACCAAGAACCGTAGGATAAATTGCCCTGGTACAATGAAAAATATCTCTATGAATTTCATAAAATCAAAGGACATAAGACAACAAATTGCATGTGACTCAAGAATATTATCTAGGATCTTATAGAGAGCAACACCATTTTTGTTGAGGTACCAACCAATAATCAGGATCTTAAGATATACAAGACCCCCATTATAGATCATAGTAAAGGAAATAACAATGGAAAAGAAAAATATTATACAAATGTGCAACATACCTATTCCAATGTGGTCACTTCTTGCGATAGCATCATTACCATCATCACCATCAAAGGGCTTAGTGTAGAATCTGGAGTCACCACATGACATGGTAAGGTCACCATCCAAGGAGTCCCATCTCAATCTAGGGCACAACCTACTCAACCAACATCAACCACTAGCAAGTACAATCTCTTAGATCAACTTAAGAATAACCCTACACATATTTCCATCTTAGAACTATTGAGGCTATCCTCCGTGCATAGGGAAATATTAGTGAAAGTTTTGTTAGAATCATCTGTCCTCGAGGATATAGATACCGAGCAATTTCAAGCTATGGTAGGGAATATCACTAATCATCTCCTCACCTTCTTGGAACAAGACCTACCATCACAACCATCTCATAATCATGCTTTACATTGTGAGGTCATCGTCCATAAGAATAAGGTTAAAAGAGTCTTAGTAGATGGAGGTGCTAGTCTGAACATTTGCACCCTTCAGTTGATCAAAAATTTGGGCTTTTCAAAGGATACTATTGAGAAAATAAAGAGCACCACCATCAAGGCATATGATGACCAAGAATAGGTAACATAAGGCATCATCACACTACCCATCCAAGTGGGCCCCATCATTGCAAAAAAATTGTGCCAAGTGTTAGACCTTTATCTTCCCTACAACATCATACTTGGTCGACCCTAGATACATGCCATAAAATTTGTAGCTTCAATATCAGTGTGTAAAGTTTCCTTTTGAGGGTAGAGAAGTTACTATCCATGGAGACCTTGAGCCTTTTTACTACTGCAAGAATATTGAGGTCAAGTTCTATAAGATCCCCCAAATACACAAGAATGATGAAGGGCCTACACCTTCTACCTTGTTTATTGACCCATCATCCCTTGCATCTACCTCAGAAACAAAAACCACTATTGTATAGGGCATACTCGACATCAAAGTAGTGATCCAGGATGATGGTTGTGGGAACTATAAGCTAACCAGACATAATTTTTTATTGGGAGAGATGCCTCTTTCTCTGGATCTCATGGGAAACCCACACCTAACAAAAATGTCCCTAAAACTATCAAAATGGTAGATACTACCTTCACCAAATGGGGGGACCTAAAAAAAGAAGATATCAATGAGGAAGATATCTCTAAATTTCTCTATCAAGATGAAAAATTGTCCCTATTCTTCCTATGGAAGATGAAAACAAAGGATTATATCTAATGAAGGGAATGGGGCATACCAAGAATGAGAAATTGGAACAAAATGGTAATGGTTTGCTAGAACCTATCATTCCTGAGAAACGTCCAAAGAATCTTGGCCTAGTTTGTACTATTAAAATGGTTACCCTTATTGGAAAAGGTACTTTTGCTAAACAGGATGAGGCTTCCTCTTGGTTACCAACATCATGTGATACTACCCTAGATGACTTCCCCCTTGATGTTGCTGAATTATTTGAGAATAACTCCATCTTCATGATATCTACATCATCCTTTACCCCAAGAAACCTACCAAAGGAAATATGTCTAGTATACCCACATTTCATTGACTTGGACCAATGAAGACCACCAATTCTAAATTTATTTGAAAATGATGAAGCAATCTCAAAATTCATGGGACTCCATGACAACTTACCATGGGAAAATCACAAAGAAAGCTTTGATATAGATCTAGACACAAGGGAATACTACAGGGAGACGATTGAATCCTTTAGTCACAAAATTGATGACATGCAACTAACTTGTAGATATTTGACTGAAAACCACACTGTTGCACTCTCTAATCCTAAAAGAGTAAAAAGAAAGGATGAATATGAGGGTGAAAACCTCTTTGAGGTACCCAAGGATGAGGGATTCAATCTCCCCCTTAGTGCAATGTATCTAGAAAATTCAGCAGTTTTAGCATAAAATGCCACTCCAGTCAATGTGGGAATAGAAGAAGCACCCAAGATCACTTTCTATGCCAAATCCTTGTTGGATGAAGAACAAAAGAATCTAGTAGAATTACTGAAAGAGAAAATAACTAACTTTTCTTGGTCATATATGGATATTCTAGGGCTTGATCTAAAAGTAGTTGTGCATCATCTAGCAGTCTACCATAAAGCCAAACTAGTAAAGAAAAAGTTAAGATGCACCCTTAGATAGCACTCTTGGTGAAACTAGGGTTACAAAATCTTCTTGACAGTGAATTCATCTGACTGATAGATTATCCTAAGTGGGTTTCAAACCTGGCACTAGTCTCCAAACTCACTGGGAGAATCAAAATCTACACTAATTTAAGAGAATTGAATAATGCATACCTGAAGGATGATTTCCCTCTTCCAAACATCAACATCATAGTGGACTTAATAGCTGGACATGAAATGCTATCACTCATGGATGGTTTCTTAGGCTATAATAAAATCATGATTTCCAAGGAGGATCAACACAAAACTACATTCACTTGTCCATGGGGGAAATATTGTTGGAACATGATGCCAAATAAAAATAATTAACTACGTGCATGCTCCATCAATAAAACTTTAAAACCACAAAAATCAACAAAAAGATAAAAATATCTTCTTCACAAGCCAAAAGTACTAACCACATGCATGCCCCATCAAAAAAACTTTAAAATCACAAAAAACAACAAAAAGATAAAAGACTGACCCGTCCAAGTCAACACTTGTTCCACCAATTTCCATGTTGGGGAGGGAACAATATTTTGTAATACTTCAACAAAATCCTAATTTGTACTATTTTTAGGCTATGCATTGTTTCTCTCCCATTCATTAATCACCATGGTTGCAGACCTAAATACTAGAAATATACTCACTAGCCCACCAATGCAGCTCAATCCTCTAGTACATCCAAGTACTTGCTTTTCTAGGCTTGGAATTCCTCTTCAGTGGACCAACTGAATTTAATGACACTATCATCCTTTTGTCTATAAGGGGAGTATTTGGTAACAACTTGATTGGCTTCCTTATCAAACTCTTCTAGGACAATCACTGCATGGGCCACCATGTCCATGTTCCTCTTTAGTGTACCCATAGCTTGTTCTTGAAAAATTGAAACAACTTGACTCAAAATGACATCATTAATTTCCTTTCTTCACTCTTACAAGGTCTTTATGTTACCATCATCTCTTAAAATAAATGGGAGGAGACCATGATGTGGTTCATGAAAGTTTTGGATCAATTCCCTTATCCTAGTCTCCAAAGGCTCTATGTTTCCCCTAAATTCCTTAATGTCATTTACAATAGTAATGGTGGGATTAATATTTTTAGGGGGTTAACATCATGTTTGGCTCCAGTAGACATCATTATTAACTCTTGCAACCTAGGGATCCATGTCTCCATAAGATGAATAGATTTCTCCTTATCATTGCCAAAATTATTTATAGTAGACTTCATGGAGGAATAACTATCATGATTTTTTTTTAATCTATTATTAACCCCTCTATTCATGTGCTCCAAGACTATAGTGAAAATATTCATATTGCTAACAAATATTTCCCTATTGTGATTGTCATATTTTTCTTTGTAATCACTTAGTTGCTTAAGCAACTCCTCCATGCTAGAACCTTCCTCTGCCTATGGTACTTCTAATGCATCTGGCTCTACCATTGAAATAGGTACAGTTCCCATATTGTAAGGCACAATTTCCCATGAGGAATTTGTGGTAGGGATATAATCAATAGGTGTTGATTCATGTGAAGTAGTAGGGGAGGCAGCATCAATCCATTTTTTCTCTCCCAATTTCATTTTTTGCAAATTATCCCTCAATAATGCTATATCTATTTGCATCTACATCTTTTGTTATTCAATCTTCCCATAATCAACTAGAAAGTAATTGTATTGCTTCTTAAACTACTCCTTCTTGATAGTTACTAATTCCATTGTGGCCTTTGTAAACTAAGCAACATGTACTGACATTTTTGCTACCTTAAGATTCAATGTCTCTAACACTCTCTTTATTATCAAGCCTCCAATACAGTTTGGTGTAGGCTCTATAATGTCAGGATTTCTTGTACTTGGAGCTAAGGCCCATATAGCTAATGCATCCCACTACTCATTGAAAGCATATCCTTGCAGTACAATTGTAGCTTCCTCCTCTAAATTGTAGAGAGGTCTATCGCACCTTTTTATTGTATCAAAGGAAATTGTAGAGGCTAGATCCCATTCTGGTAGCAACAAAACACCACTATTCCTTACCAACGCTCTTCCTTTTGTTGTAGTCATTCTATGAAATTTGGCCTTCATTTCCTTTAGGACCTGTGCTTGAATAGTGGCCTCAGGAAGCTCTAGATGAAGACTTCTTTACTTTTCCACGATAGTAACTTACTCATTCTTCTTAGCCTTGTAGGAAAATTCCATGAAATCTTGGGATTTTATAAATGAGTCATCATCCATGAACCTTATGCACGCTTCCACCCTAACATCATTAGAACTATTTATCCCAACGAGGTCAACCTTGATCAACCTCATACCCAATTTTTGTGGTACAATCATTGCTAGTGCAGGAAGCATCTCTTGCTACATTTCCTGCTTAGATACCCAGATTTCCTCATCGGGCTCATTATCATCATAATCCACCAAACCTTCCACTGTGACCTTTTTCTTCTTTAATGGTGGATCTTTTGGTGGTAAGGCATGTTGTAATGGGGCATCAACATCCATAGTTTCAGGCCTAGTTAACCTCAAAGGAGATGGTGGTAGAATTTGTGGCATTGGAGAAGGTCTTTTCTCCTCTTGTTTAGAGGGAATAGCAACTGCATCATCCTTCTTTGATTTTTTCTTCCTCCTTATGAAAAAGTTTATTTTTTTTCCTGAGGAGGTTGATCTATAGGCTTTTCCTCCATAGCTGGGATTTCTCCTCCAATCTATTCCTCTTCCATTGGGTCTTTCCCCTTGTTTTGAATCATTCTTTCACCTCCTAGGTGACCAACCATTGTTTCAAAGTTTTGGAACACATGTTCCATTCTTTGCATTATATTGGGAATTTTTGCAAGAGTGGTGAATTCAAGATCCTTTTACTTTTCCTTTATATGCATTTTGTTAAAATAAATCCACTTTTCTTTTCTATTCTCTTGCTCCACAAGATCAAAGATGTTTCTTATTATATCCTCAAGATACTAGAAAATATGCACAAAATTGGAACTCATATTCCTTTCCTTTAACAAGGCCATGAAACCTTTAGGATCATGATACTCTCTTGCCACTGCTCCCTCATGTGAAAAGTTCTAATTATATCATATATCTTATTCTAACCTCCTTTAATCATTACAAAATCAAAAAATCATGTGTATGAACGAAAGAATTTTCACTTTCTCTGATCCTTCAAGTGTTTATTCTCCACACTTCCCAACTGATACATCACCTCAAGAAACCCAATTCTTTTAGGTACATATATAGGCAACAAGTGAGGTGAGATAGTGGCACCATACACTCTCAAAACCATATATGTAGGATAAGGGATAACATCTCCCCAATTATGATCAACCCCCAGTTTAGGACTCCTACATTTAGGTCTTAATAAGTCATGTAGGGCCTTGGGAACTCTTGGCACATTCACAACTAGGGATCTTCTCAACTTGAAGGAAAACAGATTTTCAAATATCACATCGTCAAATGTTTTGTTATCCTTATCTAAGACTTTGGTCCAACACTGGATAGGCAATTCCAAGTTACCCTCCTTCCTATCCAGTGCCATATTCTTCCCAAAGTAAGGTGCACCTTTGAATAGAAACATGTGCATGAGTAGTGAATACCAACTAAATCTTACCCCCATCTCACCCTTCTTCAACTTTACTAAACCCTCATAAATTTTATCTACAAGAAACATGACATAATCATATATTGTGCAATACTGGGAGTGCTTTATGTGTTCCACCATATACATCCATGCCATGAGAATTCTAGTAACCAATTCATAGCCAATTATTTGATAAATGGAGTAGTAAGTTCTTTGGAAGTAAGGGACAAAATAATTAACATGATAGGGCTCTTTATCAAATGGTCCCAATGTAACCTTATGACCATATAATCTACTAGATACTTTGGTAGTATATGAACCTTGAATGCATGTTTAGTTTTATCATATTCTTTCCTAAGAGCCTTTTCATCAATTTTAGTCATATCATCACTCCACTCAGTGAGTTTGAAGACATGAGTGAATTCCTCCTTAGTGATTTTAACCATGTCAATTCTGTGAAAGGGCCTCACAATCCTGGCGACTGGATCTTAATTGATATCTATTATTTTTAAAAAATCAATATCTAGGAAGACATTCGGCACAATCAATTTTCCCAAGTCGAGATTCTAAGGTTACCCACTACAATACCACAATTCCCACCTAGTGTAGGGAAATTTGGTATCCCTAATAGTACAATATTTGTCAACCAGGCCCTCAACTACTTGTGTACCCCAGAAAAGAAATTGACCCTTGGGATTTTCATTGGTCCAGGGTGGCAGCTAGTCAACTAAGTCCTTACTCAAAAGTCTTTTGGATGTAGAGGCATCCTCCTTAGATGAATACGCTTTCATTTTGGGAACCATGACTCAAGGTTTTTTGCAAACTAGGATTTCTAGTTTCACAAAACAAAACCTACAGCTCAAACAAGGTTTTGCCACAAATTATAGCAATGCAAGACCAATTAAATGTTCTTAAGTGAACATCAAACCTTAAAATAATTGTAAAACCAAGAAGACCCTAGTGACAAAATGACATAGAAAGTATAAGTGGCCAAGTTTTTAATAATTTCAAAGGTGGGATAGTATACCAACTTACTAGCTTTGCACAAGCTTAAAACCCTAACTTTGGCATCGAACTGGCTTAAAAATTGCAACACAAGCTTCTCTAGATGTGTAGAATGCTTTTATCAATCCTCAATTGTGCTTTAAAACAAGTTTAAAGACCTTACAACTCTTAATTTGGTAGCTCGACATCCTATCCATCATTACGGATTGCTCACATGAACCAAAGTGGCTCACTTTCCCTTAATATGAACTTTGAATATTATCCATTGATCTTGCAGCAAAATAAAATGACCACCAATCTAGATATAGCCAACTTAGTTTGAAAAGATGATTGTTCACAACCATTCCCTTTATCCAATTTGATCAAGCCATGTGGAGCCACTTGCTATTGTTCTATGAGCTCCACCATCTCCTTATCGCTAAAGCATAAGGCCATGCATCACCCTATCCGCTCCCTCGTTAATCTTAACCCATGTGCTACCTTTACGAACAGGAAGATGGGGAAAGGTTGAGATTAAATCTTGCACCTTCAACATACATGTATGCTAACATGGTCTCATTCTTGTGCTCATAAACCTCTATCCCAATCGATGGTCATGGTTAAAAGATCCATCTACTATTATAGTACATACCCTTAAAATTACTTTTAGTAACTATAATTTTAACATCTTCAATCTATGGTGAAATATTTCATTAATTTTCTTCCATTTTGTAATGTTTACTTTGTAGCTCAGGTGACACCACATGGCATTCTCTGCTTCCTCATTGGGAAACAAGAGGCAAGATGGGTCCCCCATGGGATGGCAAGGATTGGTCAAGATTGATCCACATCACCCTTCCCCAACCGTCAATCTCATTGAATTAGAGAGCTTTCCTTATTCAAATCTTGTTGGGCCCAATAAACAGATGTCCTTTGCCTGCCGCCCAATAACAATATTTAAATGCAACAAGAATTCAAACAGGGAAGTGGGGAATGATCCATATGTAGCCATGTCACTCTATCACCACCATTGATGTGCTCCATCTCACCTCCTAAATTTTCAACGACATCAAGCCCGCCCATTGAGAAGATATGTGGCACTCGCCCGCCAGCCCATGATAATATTTTAATACATAATAAGATCAAATAGGGATGTAGGGAGCAACCAATATGTGCTCTTGACAATCGAATGGTCCTCATAAAACAAAAAATTTGTGCATGTCAAATGTTAGTTCATAAGCAAGGGAACAACTAGGAAAACGATGGGGGAGGAAATAAAACCCTAGGATAAAACTTAGAACCTGACAAATATTTCAACAATTTTTCACTTGCATAATATAAAGGAAACATTATTATTAAGATGATGGGTAACGACATGATCGCTAGGATTCATGGACTAGTAAATAAACAATTCAATAGGCACAAGTTGCAACTTAAAATATTGACAACTAGTAATAGGAGGTCAATGAATAATTAGAACCATGGAAAAGGATGCAGACTTAAGGTCATTTGAAAAGGTTTAAGCAACATAAACCCTAAGGCATGATAACACAAGATAACCCTAAACTAAGAGACATGAAAATTATCTAGACACTGCAAAATGTTAAGGGGGAACATAAAGAACCAAAAACTAGGACCTACTTGGACAAGGCAAGAAAACTAGACCAGCATAGAATGACATATATACAACATTTATAGGATTGTACAATGTACGTGGAAAAGAACATATTTCTAGAGAAATGTGGCTTCAAGAATTGTCCATCTACTAGAAGATCAAGAATTTCACCATTTAATTCTTGTACAAAATATGAATCCTCACCATGAGTGTTGTTGATCAAGTAAGGTCCAATCCATAATGCCTCAAAATTTCCATGTTTTCCCTTATCTTCAGATCTTGCATTCCACATCAACACCAGGTATCCTAATTGAAGTTCTCTTGAGGATTCTTTTTTTCCATGCAAGTTATTAATGTGAAACTATAACTTGGCACTTATTTTCTGAGCATCCCTCCTTTTTTTATCTATTTCCATTAATGCATCAATGTTATGCTCCATTGTGTCACACATGTTCTCATCATACTCTTGGACAAACTTATACATCTACATGAGGTTTTTTTGTGGTAACCTAGATGAAATTCCATATACTAGATCAAAAGATGCATAGCCAATGGCCTTCTTAATAGCCACCTGATCTTCCCAAAGGGCTAACTTTAACTTAGAATCCCAAGCTCTCTTGTTCTTCTCAAGAATCCTTTTCATAATTTTCACCAAGATTTTATTACTTGATTCTACTTGGCCATTTCATTGAGGGTGATATGGTGAAGAGTATGAAATTTGGATTCCATGTTTTGAGAAAAAGTTTGTGACCTCCTCAAATATGAAGCACATTGCATTATCTAAGACAATTTTTTAAGGTACTCCAAACTTGGTTAATATATTTTCCACCAGGAAGCCTATGACTACTTTACTTGTTGTTTTTGTTGGGATGGCTTCCATCCACTTTGTAAAATAGTCTATGGCCACAAGAATCCATGAATTCCCCCCACTAGAATTTTTAGCTATTTCCCCAATGAAGTCAATACCCCATTGTTGCAATGGTTCCTACATGGTAACTTGTCTAAGAGGCAAGTTACCTAAGAATTTTAGTTTCCCAAAAAACCTTTGGAATGCATTACATGTTCTTACTAGTTTGTATGCATCCTTAAAAACTATAGACCACTAGAATACGACCCTCAACACTTTGTGGGAAGTAGTTTTAGCCATATAATGTCCACCACATACCCCACCATGCATTTATTTTAACAACTCAAAGGTCTTGGTCTCATCGACATATTTCAACAATACACCCTCCAAGTTTCTCCACCACAATTCACCTCTTATGATCACATATTTAATGGCATGTAACTTAAAAGTTATTTTCTCATTTTCATTCAATCCCTCAGGTAATTAAATTCTATGCAAGTAATAAATGACACCCTTATACCGATCATAGAACTCTGTATCACAAATGTATGATTTTCTAGAATTTGTTGGAGTTAAAATGACACTGAGAGGGGGGGTGAATCAGTGTTATAACATATTTGACCAATTTTCATAAATTCAAAAACTATAGCATAGATCAGATCTCAATATACTCTGATTAATGCATTCATGAGTTGAATGTAATCATTCATAAATAGAATTGAGAAAAGTAATAACCAAACAGCAAATTGAAATAATCAACAACATAGTAAAGCAAAGGGAACTCAGAAGAACAAGAAGACTCCAAATTTTACTAAGTGCAAAACCCTCATGGGGTATAAAAACCACTCCCTAAATGCCTTTCAGGCTTAATCTTTAAACAAAAGTTCACAATGCCTTATAAACTGATTTTTGAGCACCCACTCAAGGAGCACTATCCCCTCATTTTGAGACACCCATCTCAAGGAGTACCAACCCCTCAAATTATGTTTTGAACAATAATAGTGACTCATAGGATTTCTCTATTTTCAGTTAAGAACATATCTTTCTATAGAGTTCATTCATATATTTCCATACAAACAAGGAATGATACTCTCAGAATTACAAAATCAACAACCCTTATAGTTTTCAACACAGGTATTTAATTACATTTCAAGTATGTTGGTTGTGAAGAAATCTTCAAAACGTTTTTCACCAGATCTTCAGATTCTCTTGCTATTTTTTGAATATAAAGCTGAATACTGACAGTCTGTCGATGATGATTAAAAATCAATAGTAACACTTATCCAGAGAGTTGCAAATCATCCATTAAAACAAAAACGCAACTACTCAAAGAGGAAACTCAATGAATATGCTGCCATGTAATAGTTCTGAGATTTGATTCAATCAATGATGTCAGCCTGCAACTGTATTTTGAAGTTTCCATAAACGGCCACAGAGTTTGAGATTTTGTTAACCATTCACTGAGACACAAGAGACTTTCTCACCGAGATGCCCTTCTATTTCATTCACTGTCATTGTAGCCTTTTCTTTATTTTCTTTTGCCGTGAGCCATCAGAGTCGGGAAGAACACATAATGAAAACATCATGTCTCATCGATAGGCTTCCTTAGAGTATTATTCATTCGCTGAGACATCAGCAAGTCTTTCATCGAGATCTCCTTTAGTTTCATTCACTATCACTGTGACCAAACGATATCGGTGAGACCTCTTGTAGACTTCATAATGTTTTGCCAAGAGTCACTTTTCACCCCGTGTCGCTGAGACAATACGAAGTTGGGGAGATGCTATATAGACTACCCCTTGTTTTTCTGAAACATCCCAAGCTCACCCTAGATCACCAAGACAGTATCAATCTCACACCGATGAGCCTTTGATAGAAACCCCTTGTGTGATGTTGCTATAACATAATGGTTCTCTCTCCGATGCACACTTCTATCTTATGAGAGTCGCTATAACATACCAATCTCTCACCGAAAGCCCCTCAAGACTTAGTCACCAAGACTTGACAAGTTTGCTATGACATTATATCGAAACATATGAGTCTTACCAAAATGTATTTTTTCATCAGTGGTTGGCAAGACAATGCATAGTCAGGAAGATGCTATAGAGATTGCCCCACGTTTCACCAAAATTCCACATGATACACATTGGTCACTGTGACACATGGTTTTTCTTGCCGACGAGACCAACTATACAATACATGTTGTTGTAACTTCAAACCATCAGGGAGACATCTTGCAGATCATTTTAGTCATACCAGAACACCCCGAATTCACACTTGTTCGCAGAGACTTCCAGAATGTCCTGTTGAAAGCAATTGTCCAATGGCGGTCAGTGTGACACTATGTCTTTGGAGAGACTACATACCGAAAACAACACTCCTGCCGATAGACTTCCACATGCATTAGTTGGCGAGACCAAGTGAAATCGCCAAGACCTCAACCTGATACCGCTCAGTTTGGCTGAAGTTCTCAAAGAGTTGTTCGGTGAGACTCCTCCCGAAAAAATAGATAAAACCTTTTGAGCACAAGTTAGTAAGACAAGAAAGAATCACACTGACATTACCTCGAGGATGATTTCCTTTGCTGATATGCTCATTTTGAAGCAGGTTGAGGAGACATAATAAAATCGCTAAGACCTCATCTCAATGGCCAAACTCATGTCGATAAAGATTTTTCTTCTATCGCTAAGACCACAAACAATGTCACACTGAAAGCTGCCAGAATGTTAAATTCGATCGACATAACATCAGAAATGTCTTGCCGATAGGCAACTCAGACATTTCAAAGTGGATCGGGGAGACCCTGCCATACTCATGTCGATATGTGTAATCCCAAAAGAGAAACATCCAAAACTTGTGATGTGCAAGGAGAACCATCCTGAGACAAATTATCAATGAGAACAAACTGAAAGAGATTTTTTCAGCAAGGACAAACTGTAAACACAATTGAGATTCAACAAACTCCCCCTTTGTCCTTGATGGCAAAACACCAAAGACTCTCCCCCTTTTTGACTCAAGGAAAAGTAAAGATGAACACAACTGAGAAGCCAATCAAAACACCATGAGAAACAGCTGCAAAAAAAATAACAGAGTATAGCAACCAAGATTGTAGGAGAGCTATAAGTGAATCAAAACATATAGCATGCTCCCCCTAAGCCAATGTATGGAAAATCAAAGAAGTAAAGATTGAGAGATAACTCCTAATCGAAGTCTCAACCTTTCAAATAACTCTTTAGCTAAGGGCTTAGTAAAAATATCAGCCACCTAATCTTGAGAGCCAACAAACTATAAGCAAACTTCATTAGCCAAAACCCTTTCTTGAAGAAAGTGAAACTTGATAGAAATATGTTTAGTGCGAGAGTGCAAGATGGGATTTTTGGATATACTTATCACACTTGTGTTATCATAGAGAATAGAAACAGGTTTAGGAATTCCAATACCCATATCAGATAGAGTTTGACTCATCTAAAGAACTTGAGTACAGCATGAAGTGGCAGAAATGTATTCTTCTTCAACAGTAGAGAGAGAAATAGATTCTTGTTTCTTGCTGTGCCAAGCCACTAAATGATCACCAAGAAAGAATGCAGCACCACTGGTTCTTTTCCTATCATCCAAACAACCAGCCCAGTCAGCATCAGTATATGCAATCAATGAAAAATCAGTGCTTCTAGGATACCAAAGGCCATAATTAAGAGTGCCTTGAATATAATTAAAAATCCTTTTAATAGCAGTGACATGGGATTCTTTAGGTTTCTTGAAACAATGCAACAGTCCAAACTGCCTGCATAATGTTAGGTCTAGAGGCAGTTAAATATAATAGACTGCTAATCATTGATCTATATTCAGTTTGATTTGTATCAGGGGAATCATCAACCTTAGTAAGTTTGCATCCAGTAATCATTGGAGTGCTAACTGGATGGCATTCATCCATTTGAAATTTCTTAAGCATCTCTCTAGCATACTTGGTTTGATAAAGAAATATTCCATTTTCACGTTGAGAGATTTGAAGACCCAAGAAGAAATTTAATTCTCTTAATAATAACATTTCAAATTCAAATTCCATTAGCTGAGAGAATTTTTTACTTAATGTAACATTGTTGCAGCCAAAGATAGTGTCATCAACGTAAATTTCAACTACCAGAATATCAGAACCTTCAGTTTGAACATAAAGATTGCTATCTACACCTCCTCTAACAAAACCATTTGAAAGCAAATGATTGTCAAGCCTAGAGTACCAAGCTCTAGGTGCTTGTTTTAAGCCATAGAGGGCCTTTTTCAATTTGTAAACATGATCAGGCTTATTTTTGTACATAAATCCTTCAGGTTGTTCAACATAGACCTCTTCATCTAAATAGCCATTTAAAAAAGTAGTTTTGACATCCATTTGATAAACAGTAAAATCTTTATAAATAGAATAAGCCAAGAATATTCTGATAGATTCTAATCTAGCAACGGGTGCAAAGGTTTCACCAAAATCTATACCTTCTTGTTGAGCATAGCCTTTGCAAACAAATCTTGCTTTGTTGTGAATGACATTACCATTTTCATCAAGTTTGTTTCTGTATATCCATTTGCCTCTAATGACATTCTTGTCATCTAGTCTTGGGACTAACTTCCAAGTTTAATTTTTCTCAATTTGATCAATTTCTTCCTGCATAGCATTAAGCCAACATGAGTCTGTGGGAGCTTCATTAAAATTTTTAGGCTCAAACTAAGTAACTAGAAATAAAGCTATTTGTACCTTTTCTTCAGATTCTGCGGCCTTTCTTCTGGTTTGAACTCTTGCATCTTTATCCCCAATAATCTGATCTTTGGGGTGATATTTAGTTAGAGCTTTTGATGCAACCTTTTAAGGACTTGTTGTTTCATTTTTAGGGCCTACTGACTTAGTTCCTTCTAAAATTATTTCTGGTTCAAGTTCTTCTTCCTCATTATCTTGCAAAGATTCAGCATACAAATGTGATCTCTCATCAAATTTTACATTAACAACTTCAACAATCTTGTTAAGCCTTTTGTTAAGGCATTTATAAGCTTTGCTGTGAGTTGAGTATCCCAAATAGATACCCTCATCACTCTTTGATTGAAAACTCCCAAGGTTATCATCATCCTTTTTGATAAAACACTTACTTCCAAAAATTTTAAAGTATTTGACAGAAGCAGTTCTTCCATACCACAGTTCATAAGGAGTGTGTTTAGATTTCACTCTAATCTGCACTCTATTCAAAATGTATATAGTTGTATGAATAGCTTCTTTCCAGTACATATCAAGCAACTTAGCTTCATCTAATATTGTTCTAGCCATTTCTTTTATAGTTATGTTTTTACATTCAACTACCCTATTTTGTTGAGGTGTTTTTGTTGCAGCATACTGTCTTTTAATGTCGTGCTATTCACAGTAATCAATAAACTCTTGAGAAGTGAACTCACCTCCTTTTTCAAATCGTAGACATTTAAGTTTCAAATAAGATTCCTTCTCAACCAATTTACGAAAAATTTTAAACCTTTCAAATGCTTTTGATTTGTGCTTAAGAAATGTGACCCAAACAATTCTAGTATAATCATCCACAAACAACATAAAGTACCTTTCACCATTAATAGACCTTGTTCTGGTTGGTCCACACAAATCGGTGTGCACAAGTTGTAAAGGTTTTGAGGAAGAATGTTCTTTTGTTTTGAAGCTAATTTTAGTTTTTTTACCACTTAGACATTCTTTGCACACAGAATTTTCTAGCTTGTTAAGTATTGGTAAACCTCTAACATTCTAATTCTTACTTATTCTAACTAGATTTTCAAAGTTTATGTGTCCTAATCTTGTATGCCATAACTAGCTTTCTTCAATTTGGCTCATTAAACACATACCTTGATTATTGTCATTGCTTGATGTGTTGAGAAGATTGTACACATTTCCTTTTGTCCTCCTTCCAGCTGCAATAGCCTTTCATATCTTGTTTTTAATCTCACATCCCTGCGAAATGAAAAGAACATGGTAACCACTATCATAGATTTGACTAACACTTAGAAGATTGTGCTTGAGACCTTCCACATAGTACACATTATAGATAGGAGTGTCTTCATTCAGAAGAAGTGAACCTCTACCTTTAATTTGAATACCAGAGTTATCACCAAACTTAACATATCCACCTACATAATCTTCAAGATTTACAAACTTATCCTTGTTGCCAGTCATATGGTTAGAACATCCACTGTCCAGGACCCATAAGTCCTTTTTCTTGGAATGAAAAGTTGTTTGAACCAACATAGTTTGCTAAATGTTGTTGACAGACTTAGGTTTCCAAACCATTTTAAATTTTTGTTGTTTAGATTGCAGATCAGTTCTGCACTATTTGACAAAATGTCCCAAAGCATTGCATTTAAAACATCTGATTTGTCTAACAAAACCATAATGTTGCCTAAGACCAAACCTAGGATTCATAAGCCTGAAAGTGCTCACCTTATGGCCAATTTTGTTTCAGAAAAAACAATAACCATAGAAGAAAGGATTGATTCTATATGAAGATCTATTACCTCTCAAAGACTGAACATGATCTTTACCAAATTCTAAGTGATTTGAACCTGAACCTTTGACTTCAGAAGAGGGGTTTTGTTTTGCATGGTCAATTGAGCATTCACTCTTTTCAAAACCAACACCAGTTTTATCTTTGTACATC
Organism: Sequoia sempervirens; assembly: GCA_007258455.2. NCBI lineage: Eukaryota > Viridiplantae > Streptophyta > Pinopsida > Cupressales > Cupressaceae > Sequoia > Sequoia sempervirens. The sequence goes on along the minus strand of VDFB02388663.1, from coordinate 20,443 downwards.
TTCTGCTTGCTAAGCATCTCATTCAGTTTTAGAGTGCTTCCATATCTTTCAATTTCCTTCCTAAGACAAATTGCTTCTTGTTCTAGTTTTTGAATTTCTTGATCTTTGTAGCTTATAGTCTCTCAAAGATAGTCTTCAACTCTTTTTGCTTCTTCAAGCTGAGTTTTCAGAGAGATCATTTCTTGATCTGGTTTGTGTTCTTGAGCTAGGACTTGTTTTTTGAGTTTTCTGACATCTTGTAAAGCACATTTCAGCTCACTTTCAAGATCTACTACACCTTCTTCAGCATCAAAGGTGTTAGAATCATTTTGCTGAGTAATTTCAGCCATGAAAAAAGTTTCATCTTCTTCAACTAATGAATCTTCAGACTCAATTTTAGATTCATCCTTACTAAATAGACTTTTCTATTTTTTGAAATTGAAGTTTCGTTTAGGTTTGAAGGCCTTCTTCATAGGCTGTTTTTCAGTTGTCTCATTGTCACAGATTTGATCATTATAGGGACACTTTGCAGCAAAGTGACCTATTTTTCCACAGTTAAAACATTTAAAGGGAAGTTTTCCCTTATATTTTCCTGATCCCTTTTTAAATCTTCTAACAAAATGGGATTCTTTAGAATCAGACAACTCAGATTCACTGACTTCGACTTATTCTTTCTTTTCAGTGTTAAAGGCAGTTTCTTTTCCTGTTGAATTGTTTTTGCTAGTTCTCATTTCATAGGTAGTAAGTATTCCTTGTAGGCTGTCTAAGGTAAGCTTATCAAAGTGTTTCTTTTCTTCTAGGGCTGAAACCTTAGATTCAAATTTGGATGGTAAGGTTCTAACAACCTTTGTGACCACATCAAATTCATTAACCTCTTGACCTAGACCTTTCATTGAATTGACAAATTCATCTACTCTTAGGAAATATTCAGCCGCTTTTTCATCATCCTTCATTTCAACTCCTCAAACTAATGTTTGAGTGTAATGATTTTTGACAGTTTGACTTTCTCATTCCCTTGATATATAGTTTCAAGTTTTTCCTAGATTCCATGAGAAAATTTGCAATGCATGACCTTAATGAAAACATCTTTAGTTAACCCACACAAGAGGGCATGCTTAGCTCTAGCATTTGTTTCATACTTCTTCTTTTCAGCAGCATCAGTGGGAATAGTGGCCGGTACATTGTAATCTTCTAAAACAACGCACCAAACATCAACATCAAAAGAAACAAGAAAAGCTTCCATTCTGATTTTCTAGAACACATAATCAGTTCCATCAAATAATGGAGCTTTGGATACAGAGGCACAGTCTTGAGAATGTGCCATTAAAAAAAGACTCCAAGACCAAAATCAATCCAAGGTAATTAAACCTATTAGAGGACCCTAGGCTCTGATACCAATTGTTGGAGTTAAAATGACATTGAGAAGGGGGGGTGAATCAGTGTTATAAAAGATTTGACCAATTTTCATAAATTCAAAAACTATAGCACAGATCAGATCTCAATATACTTTGATTAATGCATTCATGAGTTGAATGTAATCACTCATAAACAGAATTGAGAAAAGTAATAACCAAAGAGCGAACTAAAATAATCAACAACACAGTAAAGCAAAGGGAACTCAGAAGAACAAGAAGACTCCAGATTTTACCGAGTGGAAAACCCTCCTGGGGTATAAAAACCACTCCCTAAATGCCTTCCAGGCTTAATCTTTAAACAAAAGTTCACAATGCCTTATAGGCTGATTTTTGAGCACCCACTCAAGGAGCACTAGCCCCTCATTTTGAGACACCCATCTCAAGGAGTACCAACCCCTCAAATTATGTTTTGAACAATAATAGTGACTCAGAGGATTTCTCTGTTTTCAATTAAGCACATATCTTTCTGTAGAGTTCATTCATACATTTCCATATAGACAAGGAATGATATTCTCAGAATTAAAAAATCAACAACCCTTACAGTTTTCAACACAGGAATTTAATTACATTTCAAGTATATCAGTTGTGAAGAAATCTTCAAAACATTTTTCACCAGATCTTCAGATTCTCTTGCTGATTTTTGAATATAAAGCTGAATACTGACAGTCCGTCGATGATGATTAAAAATAAATAGTAACGCTTATCCAGAGAGCTGCAAATCATCCATTAAAACAAAAATGCAACTGCTCAAAGAGGAAACTCAATGAATATGCTTCCATGTAATGGTTTTGAGATTTGATTCAATCGATGATGTCAACCTGTAACTGTATTTTGAAGTTTCCATAAACGGCCATAGAGTTTGATATTTCATTAACCATTCGCTGAGACACAAGAGACTTTCTCACCGAGATGCCCTTCTGTTTCATTCACTGTCACTGTAGCCTTTTCTTTATTTGCTTTCACCTTGAGCCATCATAGTCGGGAAGAACACATAATGAAAACATCATGTCTCATCGATAAGCTTCCTTAGAGTATTATTCATTCACTGAGACATCAACAAGTATTTCACCAAGATCTCCTTTAGTTTCATTCACTATCGCTATGACCAAATGATATCAATGAGACCTCTTGTAGACTTCATAATGTTTTTCTGAGAGTCACTTTTCACCCCGTGTTGTTGAGACAATACGAAGTCAGGGAGATGCTATATAGATTGCCCCTTGTTTTGCCGAAACATCCCGTGCTCACCCTAGATCACCAAGATAGTATCAATCTCACACTGATGACCCTTTGATAGAAACCCCTTGTGTGATGTCGCTATAACATAATGGTTCTCTCTCTGATGCACACTTTTGTCTTATGAGAGTCACTATAACATACCAATCTCTCACCAAAATCCCCTCAAGACTTAGTCGCCAAGACTTGATGGGTTCGCTATGACATTATATCGAAACATATGAGTCTTACCGAAATGTATTTGTTCATCAGCGGTCAGCAAGACAATGCATAGTCGAGAAGATGCTATAGAGATTGCCCCACATTTCACCGAAATTCCACATGATACACATTGGTCGCCGTGACACATGGTTTTTCTTGCCGATGAGACCAACTGTACAATACATGTCACTGTAACTTCAAACCATCTAGGAGACATCTTGTAAATTGTTTTAGTCATACCGAAACACCTTGAATTCACACCTATTCGTGGAGACTTCCAAAATTTCCTGCCGAAATCAATTGTCCAATGGCAGTTAGTGTGACACTATGTCTTTAGAGAGACTACATATCCAAAAAAACACTCCTACTGATAGACTTCCACATGCGTTAGTTGGTGAGACCAAGTGAAATTGCCAAGACCTCAGCCCAATACCGCTCAGTTTGGCCGAAGTTCTCAAAGAGTTGTTCGATGAGACTCCTCCCGAAAAAATAGATAAAACCTTTTGAGCACAAGTTGATAAGACAAGAAAGACTCGCTATGACATTACCCCGAGGATGATTTCCTTTGCTGATATGCTCATTCTGAAGCAGGTCGGGGAGACATAATAAAATCGCCAAGACCTCATCCCAATAGTCAAACTCATGCTGATAAAGATTTTTCTTTTGTCACCAAGACCACGAACAATGTCACGCTGAAAGATACCAAAATGTTAAATTCAATCAACATAACATCAGAAATGTCTTGCCGATAGGCAACTCAGACATTTCTAAGTGGATTGGGGAGACCCTGCTATACTCATGCCGATATGTGTAAGCCCGAAAGAGAAACATCTAAAACCTGTGATGTGTAAGGAGAACCATCCCGAGACAGATTATCAATGAGAACAAATTGAAAGAGATTTTGTCATCAAGGACAAATTGTAAACACAACTGAGATTCAATAGAATCATCCTCCAAATTTATTTGATTGGCATCCAGGTTCACTTCAACCATTAACTTATCCAATCCTTGTCCTCTCACCAATTTGGTTATTTGGATGGCAATATTAAATTCCTGAATTCTATTTATCCACCTACATCTTCTACCTCTGACTTCCTATTGGGTAAAGATGTCCTTTATAGTTGTAGCTAGGACATAAGCAATGATTGTCACTCCAACTAAATAAGTCTTGAAGTTCTTCATAGCCTTAACAAGTGCATATGCTTTCTTCTCCATTAAATCATATTTTAACTATACATATTGTACTAAAGAAAGCAATTGGTTGTTAAAAGCATTCTTCATTCTTTTGTAATAATACGATAGCAATAGTATGAAATGATGTAAATGAAAAGATTCGTAGTGGTCTAGAAAATTTAGGAGTCCTTAAAATTGGAGCCTCCTTGATAGTCTATTTTATACTCTTGAATGCCTGGCTAGGCTCCTCAATCCAAACCACCTTTTGTCCCTTATTCAACATCTTGGAGATAGGTCTTGTAATCTCTGCAAAATTGGTTACAAATCTCCTCAATAATTTGATCTGGCCAAAGAATGTCTGAATTCCTTTTACATTCTTTGGTTGGGGAATCCTGTTTATGGCAGGTACCCTATCAAGGTCAATTCTCACTCCCTCCTTGGACACAATATGGCCCAAAATTTTTCCTTCAGTAGCCCCAAAGGCACACTTTTTCAGATTTAGTGAGATCCCATATTCTAAGGGCTTGATGAATATCTTCTCCAAGTGCATTCAATTATCTTCTTTCTTGGAGTAATCTATCAAGTCATCCTAGTATATCACCATGAACAATTCAATAAAATAAAAAAGGCTACATCCATAGCCCTTTGGAAAGTAGCACCTACATTGGTTAAGCCAAATGGAATCCTTACATACACATAGTTGCCCCATGGAGACATGAATGTAGTCTTATACTGCTCAGACCCCTTCACTTTCACTTGGTTGTATCCAAAAAAACCATCCATCATGAACAATAGCTCACAGCGAGTTACCTTCTACAACATGGCTTCCATGTTTGGTAGTGGATAGTTATCCATTAATGATGATATGTTTAGATTTATAAAATCTATACATAACCTTATATCACCATTTTTCTTCCTTACTAGCACTAGATTAGACACCCATGAAGAATGTCTGATAGGCTTTATGATAATAGCATCCCTTAGCTTAACCAATTCCTCTTGCATTTTTAGAGCTAAGGTTGGATTAATGGGTCTCTACTTCTTCCTGAAAGGCTTGGCATTTTCTTTCAAAGGAATCTCATGTTGGAATAATTCCTCTCTATATGCTTTTAGTTCATCATATGACCAAGCAAAGACATGTCTGTATTTTCTCAATAAGGTAATCAACATTTCCTTGATCTTGGGTTTAATCTTCTTTCCTACATATACCTTTTTAGGGGCATTTTCAATCCCCAAATTCACTTCTTCCAAGTCATCTAGATGGGTGGTAGTTGTTTTAACTTTTCTCTTGTATTGACTATCAAAGATCATTTCTAGTGCTACAAGGCCCTTGGAAATCTTCAGTCTTCAGTTGATTAACTTCATTTCTGAAGAATGTATCCTTACCATCTATATTCTCAACAAAAACACCAAAATCAATCTCCTGACCCTCATATTCATCAAAAAACTTTAAAAAATTCAAAATATCTTCGTCATCGTCGAATATTTTACAGTTTTGTACATTTTCAAGGATTGATGTCCTTGATTGTACCTCAACCTTGGAAATACTAAAAAAGTTATATCATCTAGTCTTAATGCACTATTTGCAAATAATTATGCCACTCTGTTATGTCCTCTCTCCATCCATTTAATTCTAAAGACATCAAACTATTCAATGGAATCCCAGAAAACATTTCTATATTGTTTCAATCTATTATTTTTGCATGCATATCTAGATCTTACTTGGGATATCACCAACTCAGAGTCACCAATTACCATTAGCTTTTTTATCCCATGCTTTTCAGTGAGCCTCAACCCTAGTAACAATGCTTCATACTTTGCCACATTATTTATGCATACAAAGAATAGAGTGAAAGAATACTTATAAGTATTACCACTAGGTGACACCAACAATATACTTGCACCAGACCCCTCCTTAGAACTTACACCATCAAAGTACATCTTCCACAATCCATCCTTATCAAATAATCTTGTTACCTCATGGTCTATAGGTGTAGGTCGCCTGTCACTTTCTCTTGATAGCTCTAGCATATATTGTATCATCCTTAGGAGCATGCTCTAGCATATATGGCACTTTTGGTTCTCTAACCACTTGGATATCCTTACTATCAATAGGGAAAGTAGAGTAAGGCATGTCACATTACAGCTACCTCCCATGTAAGCACTCCACTTCCTAGATAGTAGTATTCCATAGTTGGGTGGGATATCTGCCACCACCATACTCATCTTGAATTCCTTTTTTGGATAAGTGGCTAGTTTATAAGGAAGCTCATTAATTACACTAGTCACAAGGACTTCCCTTGAGTCCATTGCATATAATTTTCCATGGGTACTATCAAATTTTAGTCCCAATGCCTCCATGATCTTGGCTAGCATTATATTATTGGATGCTCTATAATCAATGATACAATTTTTCAGTAAGTTTCCCTCAACAATCAGTGTGAGGAAGAATGGGTCTATCTTTCTAGGATAGGAAGTCACTAAATTCCTTAAAAAAATATGAGGGATATCAGTGATCACTTCCTCAACTTCTTTATCTTTTTTCTCCTTTTCACTCACTTTGTGTGGAGTGGACACCACTAATTCAGAATAGGTTGTAGTTGCACTATTGATAAGGGCTACCACCTTTTTTTTGTGTTCGTCAATGCTCATAATCTCAAGTAAAAGATCAAAAAATCTCACTTGAATAAGCAACTAAAACATATCAATAGGAGTGTATTTTGGAAAATCAATTTGGATCATACCTTATTCTATATCACTCTCCTTCTATTGATTCTTTGTAGTTTCAACTCTAGGCTTGGAATCTTTTCTTGTAGCTTTAAAATTTTGCTTCTATGCATTTGTCTTCATAGTAGGGGATTTGAGCTCTCCATATACTCTTGGTTTATCAACTTTATCATCCCAAATTTTATCTCCCCTACTTTCATTAGATTTAAGTGCTTCCCCTTTACCATCAGATTTTTTCTTTTTACCCTCCACATTATGTTCTTTGATAAAGAATCCAACATGGCTTCCTTGGTCACTGCCAAATGTTCTATTCCTTAGATGATATGAACCTCTGGCCTGTGTATCCAAAGCCATTATGCATCTCACAATTTATTAATATGAAAGTCTCCTCAGGGACACATTGTCTTCAATTGCTTCTAATGTGTACACTTCATTATCACTATCCTTATCTTCATCAGAGAGAACTTGCTAGTGATATGTATTGGTGATATTCCTTTGGTAATCCACATCCATTTCATGACACTCTAGATCATATGAGAATTCATTGTTAGCAAGATCAAACCCATCCATAATCATATTAATGTCAAAATCATCCTCATTGGACTGATCACAGTCCTCAGGTTCACCTTCTTCAACCTTAACCATTTGTGCAACTTCACATTGAGGAGGAGAATGTTGCATTTGAAAAACCATGCACCAAGGGGTAGCATCAGAAAAATTTCTTGAGTTCTTCTACAAAGTGCTATGTGGTCTCACAACATGCCCCATTTTTCCCCTTGGAAAAATGTGGACCCTTTTTTTTCCCTTCTCTTCCCTTTCACTTTTGTTTACTTTGGTGTCACTCTATGGTTTGGTTGGTTGTTGGTTTCATTTTCAATTTCACTTGGCCTTTGTTTTATCCTTTTTCTTTCCTAGATTTGGTATTTTGGTATTTTCATAAAATTTTAGTATATTACTGGAAACCAGAATCCTAAAATCCTACATTTACATTAAGGCTAACTGTATATTCACTTGGCCCTAACTTTGCCCGATAATTCATCAATCAGAGTCATCAATCCTAGTAATATATTTTTTATTGGAGTTCAGTATTTTAATTTTATTTCCTTTTCTTTTCATTATTAGGAACTTAGAAACTAGAGAGTCTATTTTGAAATTTGTTAATCTCTCTTGAACCCAGTTCCTGGTCTTTTCTTTCATTTTGGTTTTCTCTTTTTGAAGCTTGGAGGTAAATTCATAGATCTCGGTGTTTCTTCTTAAATTTGATACTAGAAAGTCTTAATCCCGATGATCATAAATTGATCATGTATCTTGAATGACCTATACCTCACAAAGAATTAGTGTGACACCTAATTGCCACATGTGATCATTGCATCGTATTTCTCCTCTAGTAGTGAGTCTAAACAAAAATCTAGGTGTTCATGACTTGAACCCTAATCCGTAATGATTGCACCTTTCTTCAAGGAATTAATGTGAAATAACAAGTAATTAATGAAGGTGGCAAACTACCTATGTACTTAGCACCACCTCAAGCATGCAGTTGCTTTTGTAACACTCCACTTTGTGTCATACTACAAATTTGCAAAGGACATTGAAAGAATGAAATAATACTATCACAAAAGGAGAAGAAAATTTTGAGAAATTGAGAACACAACTACCAAGGGTTTTGAAGTTACACTATGAGGAATTATCATCATTGACTAGAACCAGGTATGTTTCAGATAACCAATATTCTGTTAGTGATTTTCAAGCATGAAAAATCTTTAAAATGGAATTTCCCTTTAGAAATTGAAATGTTGATTATTCTTTGATCTTTGAATTTAACCAAAAGATGAACTGAAAGTTTTATAAATTGTAAAATTTGGTTAAATTTAACCCTAAATCACACACAAGACACATATTTTGAAAAATGCAGAACACACTAAAGAAAATGAGTACTTCTAACGCAAGGGCAGAAGATGAATTCAAATACTACAATTCACAAACCATACCAATCAATGTGGTGGTTACAGGCACTCATATGGGATGGTCTTCTGATATTGAAATTCGCACATGAGCACTACAATAAAATGCTTCTCAATGTATCAAAAATGTTGTGGCAAATGTGTTACTTTTAGCAGGAGGGTTTCCACCAGCAATGGAGGCCCTTGAATTGGTTATGCAAGGTATGAATTACTACAACCCATCCAAAAGAGTCATTGAGAAAGAAGGGATAATTTATGCAGACCTCTCAAAAAAAGGAATTGCCTACACATTTAGGATCCCTATCTACACACAAATGCATAATGTTGATATGAAAGCAAAGGGAAAAACATATCAGAATGTTGAAGGCTGCAATAGAGAAATTATGATTAACCAATGGTTCCAAGAACCAATTACACCACAGACCAAAGAAATTCAGAGGTCTATGTTCAACCAAGAAATTCAAGATATTATAACTCTGTTGAGTAGGATAGGTGGTTTAAGGGATGCAAGTAAATTTGAACCCTGAATGTTCATAATAATATCCAACCTAATGGAAAGTCCCATGAAAATGCATTGGGGAAAGTTTATAAGTGACATATTATATGAAAAAATAAAGACATTTCTCAAAACTAGGTGATTTTATATGTCTTCATATGTGATTTACTCCTGTGCCATGAGAGCCAACAAGAGAGGGCTAAAACAAATTGATAATCTGGGCACAAAGGTAGGAAATAATTTGATATATGTTCATTTACTGTAGATCACCATCCATAGATATAAAGAGAATTATGGGAGATTCAGTGATATGTTCTTTATGAAACTGGTCAGAACGATGGAAGGTGATCAAGCCAAAAGATTGTCCCTAGAGGCACAAAGTGTTATTTCACCAATGGGAGGTTGGTACATTCAGTTCCCCACTTACTCTTACATTGGGATGGAAGGATTTGATGGACATCCATTCATGTTTCATAGGTACTCAATAGACAAAATTGTTTCATTAGAATTGGTGAGATAGTTGAAACCATCTCCAGATCTTTATAGTCATGCTCAAAAGACCTCTTTTAAATTCCCCATTATGATAGGAAATTATAAGTGTAATGCAATTAGAGTGATTGACTTGTGTGAAGAAGAATTAAGAACATATAATTTTGAAAATTTCCCACTTTAGAGAATATATTATGACATTGAGGGAAATATTTTCAAGAATATAGCTGGCTATCATGCTCATCTCCAACACTTAGAAGATTGTTGGATTAATTGTGAAGATGAGCACAAAGTAAGATTAAGAAAATATCAAAGATTGTCTCTAAAATCTATACGGATTCTTAAGCTTCATGACATTCCAAATCAATTGGAAGATAATGATGGACAAGTGTTGAATAAAGTCTACAAAAAAGATAGGGTATATGATGAACCCATCCTAGACCTAGATTATGAAGATGAAGAAATGACATTGATTGATGAGTTCTCCAAACTAGTTTTGGTATACACTCAACATTGGATTGATGATTTTTGCAAAGCTTTGAGAGAAATATGAATCAAACCCACATTCTCAGAAGAAAAAAGAAGAAAAAAAAGAGATGAAGCAACATTTGAGAGTGGAGAGCCTATTAAGAAGAGAAGTAAAATTAGTAAGGTGGCTCCTAGTATAAGAATTAAAGAAAGAACCCTTGAAATTTCAAAATAAGAAATTATGATAAAGCCATCTAATAAGCAGAAAGATGTCGAAACAAGTAAAGATAAATCAAAAGTAAGACCCAAAGGTGCATCTTCCTCTACAACAAAACCAAGAACTAAACTGGTTAGTAATGAAGAAGCAAGAATAATAGAAAATTTTGGCACACAAACTAGGTTTTCATCTCAAAGGGCTGCAACACTATTTACTTCTCCTCCTTATGTTAACATGGCTAGTATGAAACAAGCACTAGGAGGAACTCCTATGGTTTTGGAGGTGATTTCTGAGGAGGATGAAGCTAGAATCAAAGAACAGATGGATAAATGGGGTGCCATGTGGGAGAAAGTAAAAGAAAATAAGTCTAAAGATAAACCTATGGTACAAACAGTGATAGTAGGGATTCAAAATACAGGGTCTAATCCTATAAATATTGAAGAAGAATTTATACAAGGAACACTCAACTCAAAAGTGAGGAACCCTAATATCCTTGAGATGGAAACAAGGGAGACTATAGAGTAGTGAACTATTGATGAAATAATTATTGAAGATACTTCTAATTCTCAACCCTTGCTCGGGAATGTTCCAAATGTTAATGATTAGTCATAGATCTTTGAAGAATTAGAGAAAGGCCATGTTGAAGTTAAAATTGAAATTGAAAAGGAAGAAGCTACATAGTTTTTAGGTGATGGAATTGAAAATGAGGAAAACCCTGATGTAGTAGCGAATAAAGAAAGTAATTTCCAAAGAGATGATGTTGACCATCTGGGTAGACAAGAAAATGTAAGTCTTCAAAAAAAGAAGATAGTGTCAAATCCTATTAATCCTGAATCTATTGTAGAAATTATTGAGGAAATTCCCATTCCAGAGGATGTGACAGATAAAAGAGAAGTTCCTAAATCAAGTGGAAACCAGGCACAAATAAATGTTACAGAGGTAGAGTAAGGTGATGATGCACCTGATTGGTTGATTAGGGAATTGGCTTCTCGAATGGAAGTAGAATTATTACCTCTGAATCTTAACAGTTTTATACAAGAAGTACATACTCCTAAGCCTAGGTGCAGAACAAAAGAAAAACATATCATGCAAAGAAATGTAGATGGTAAGAGAACCATCCATATAGCTACTCCAATAGTTGACAAAGACATGCATGAAATAATGCCTAAGTAGTATAAGATAACAACTATTAATCTTGGACACTCATCTTGGAGGCAAGAGTTAGAAGAAATGAAAGTGAATTTGGTTGCTACTATTGCCAGATTGTAGAAATATAAAAAGAAGAAAAGAGAATTGAAAGAATGGGTTGCCACCTTGGAGAATTTTATAAAGTCCCTAACCCTATTTGGTCAAGCACAAGCTGAATTTCCCCAACATCTAGTATTGATGTCACAAGAACAAGTGGATGCGATCACAACAGTTCACCAAAAAATGAATATATTTGAAGAATGGATTGAGTACAAGGTAAAGAAGGGGGAAAAATTCATTATAGATGCAATAGGGAAGTACCAGGAAGCATACCACCAGTCAGAGAAATCTAAAAGATTTGAAAGTGAATGCAGATTTCACTAAGAGCAAGTTATTGAAGAAAGGAAAAATATTGAAATTCTCATGCAAGTAGATATATAAGAATTAATATAGGGAAATGTAATCTCAGAAAAAGAACTTCCATTCCTACAAAAATAGAGGAAAATTTTGAAATGGGATGGTGAAATTCTAATGAAATGAATTGAAGGATTTGAAAAGGTCACCATGGAATGTAGAAAATTGATTTATGAAGATCAAGAGTTTATTGAAATGATAGCACATCAAGGTTGTGATCCCAAGACATTAGGACAAGAGGGTAAAGAAGATAAATCCTTTAAGGAATGGATTGAAAGAATAAACATAGATCATGTTCAACTATTAATGCGGGAGGTCCTTGATGAAATTATACAGTACAACACTATAGCTAAATATGAAGCAGATAAAGTGCAAAGGAATGCTATTATACTCCAGGTATCTGAAGAATACACTAGGCTCAAACTCACTTGGAGGGGAATAAAATGTATTTTGAAGGAACATATGCATCGATTATTGAAAAATTTCCAAGAGTACTAGTTGAAAAAAGGTGAAGAAAAGATCCCAAAGCCCAAGCCCTGAGTGAGGAGATGAAGAACTAGATATCAGACACTAGAGGTGTGGCAAAGGTTTTTGTTTTGTTTGTAATTTTGAGTTTATAGGTTGATCCTAGTCCCAATAGATATTCCCAATTCTAGTATTTTGAGAGAAGTTGATAGCCTCGACATATGTGAAGTATCGCATGCTAGAGTATGAAGTGAAAGTGTTGTTGTTGATGAAGTCAAAGCTTTGACTTGGTCTAGAATATTCTAATGATAGTTGGCATATGCCATGTGCTTCATTTTAATTTGTTCTTTTTTATTCTCTGGATGGACTTTAAGTTGAACTATTGGGGCCTTGTTCCTATAAAAGGCTATTTCTTGCTTTATTTTTATTTTAAGTTCATAATTTTTGGATATCAAAAGAGCATAAAACTTTTTAATTTTTTTCCCTTTCTCCTATTTTCTTAATCATTTTGGCATAAAATTTTGTATGCACATAGACATTGATTATTATTAGAGCCAATTGGATAGCTACCTATCTCATGAATCTTTTGTAGTTGGTTTTGTTAGCTCATCCAAACAAGACTATATGTTGCTTTGTTTAAGGGTGCATACATTACCTACTCAGTGTCCAAACTAAAACCCCCTCTCTTTAAAAGCTCACACCATTTTATATGTAGCTGTGAAGCAATCTAGTTAAGTATAAAGTAGTTTGCTCTATTTTAATCAATTCTTTGGGGAATGCATGGAGAATAACTGAGAGAAAATTTAATTTTCAGTATTTTTTATGCTTTATTTTTAGAGTAGATGTTTAAATTCTTGAAAATGCTCCAAAATTAAATGAATGGATGAAATTTTATTGAAAATATTTCATTTTCTATTAAATTGTTCAATGCTTAATGTTAAATATACTTAATGATAACAAAGAATTGTTGATATTCATGAAATATTTTTTAAATTTTTTTGATTTCATAATGTTATTTTATGAATTAAGTGGAAATTTTATGTGAAATGCTTAGGATTCTTAACAAAACTATAAATAACCATAGTCCCTTTGAGATTAACAACAATATCATATCATACCTAAGAGCAACCCTAGTGCAATCATGACCTAGTTATCAAAGACTTGGGATTGAACTGAAGCCAATCTTTTCTTGTTAAAGTAGAATCCCCTTTTAGATTGTATTTGTTCCATATTTTTCAAGAAGGATAGGCTCTTTGCAGTTTTTCTGTGAAGAATTTATTTGTCTTGTTTTCTATGAGTAAAATCTTTGTCAACAGGAACTGGCACTAGAAGGAGAGCCTATTGTTGTCATTTTTGGCTTTGTTAAGTTTTAAACTAGATTTCCATAGAGTCACTAGATCTCAATTTGGTGATACCCATGTGACTTTAGTCGAGCTTAGTGGTCAAATGTCATCTAGACCTAAAAAGTTTGGAAGTTTAAGTGCAAGTTTAAAGAATCTGACTATTTTTGTACCACCACCCCCCAATAGTGATGACTTTCTTTAACATGGAGTCACCAATTCAATTTGTTGTGTACAACAATTTACCAAAAAATCCTAGCAAGTTGTGTCCTAAAAATAATTTACATAAATATTTCAAAGAACATATTAGTATCTTTAAGGATACATGCCTTGGAGTGAGGATTCAACACGAAGATGTCATATGTAGGTTGTTCCCACATATCTTAAGCAAATAATTTTACCAATCATATATCAACCTACCTCATAATTCTATCAGGTCATGGAAGGACATGGAAACTCAATTCTTAGCCAGATTTAGAACACTGAATGACCCTACTTTGTTATATCATCCATTTTCTCAAATAAAGAGGTTTGAAGGAGAACCTATAATTGCTTTTAATGATAGGTTTCAAAAGGCTTATTCTAGGTTGTAAGCTCCTTATGTAGTACATAATTTTTCTGCTATCACAGTTTATTATGCAATAGTATATCCTTTAAATTTTATTTTTGTGTAGCGAAGGGAAAATCTTCCTACTACTTTACCAGAAGCCTATGCTGAAGTCGTGAGTGTAAATTTAGAAATGAAACATCTCAAAAATGGATCGTCCATGAATGGTGGAAACATATTGAATAATTATCCTACCTCAAATATAAATGGAGTCCCTCTAGGTCATCATATAGCTCCTAATGTTTATCCTTCAGTGGTCTAGAATGGGACATTTCCTCAGAATACTTTCTTTCAACTAGGAAATAGTCAAGCTTTAGTCCCTCACCCTAGTCCAACTATTATAGAGCTACATCCGAATGGAAATTATTTTTTCTCGCAAACTCAAGAAAATAAAACTATCAAAATTTCAGAGGAAGAAGAAGACATGAAAGAAGTTACAACTCAACTCAAAAGATTAACCAAATTGTTTACACAATTAAGAAATCAAAATATTTATGCTCAAAATAACAACCAAAATTCACAAAATCAGATGTATAATGTTCCTAGGACACCTAGACCTTGGAATACATGACCTAATAATTGAGGAGTGTCAACACCTTTAGATAATATTGATCCTATTTATGAAAGGTCCACATCAAAATTGAATTTAGTTGATCTTGTGATGAATAATTGGTGTAGAATTCATAATAAAAATGCTCATGTTGAAGTAGACTGTTCACAGTTCAAAATTACTTTAGACAGTTTACTAGCTACTACACATTATAACGAACATTGTGACTCTCATCCTCCTAAGTGAAATGACTTAGTCCCAGTAGGATATGACTCTACTTTAGTCCTTGAAAGTTATGAACATTTCAAACCACCTACTATTATCACAAGTCACATCATGAATATGAGGGAGATAATTCAACTATGACTCTAGAAATGTATACTTTTCCCTATCAAGATGAAAATGAACCTCAGGAATAAATTGAAGAAATTCACGCCTTTCAACAATATCAGAAAGGAAATAATTATAACACAAGGAATAATGCCAATAGTGGAGGTAAATTCAATGGGAAATTAACAATGTCTATCCCACCTAATAACTTTAATACTCCACCTTATGATAAATCAAGCAATATCCTAGGGTTACCCAAGGTAACCTCATTATAATTTACCAAATGCTTCAAAAGGTGAAAAGATAAATTCCACTAACCAAAACAATTTGACTAATTATTTAGTGGAATAAATAAAAAAGGTAAATATTAGCCTCTCTCTATTATAATTTCTCAAAACACCTATGATCAAGAAATTTCTCTTAAATACTCTAGAATATTTCCGAAAGAAGGCAAGTTTAAGGACACTCAGGTGAAAGATAGTCAGGCTAAAACAAAAGATAAGAACATTATTCCCATAGTAGATACACAAGTAGCCTTTCAAAAAGGAAAATTGGAGTCTCCACCATTTTTACTCACTTTGAGAGTATTTGGTAAAAATATTCATAATTTTTTAGTAGACTCTAGAGCATCTACTAATGTGATACCTTTATCCATATGTCAAATGATAGGGTTAACTCTAGCAAGTGCTTTAAAGAAGGTCACTCAACTTGATAAAACATAAGTAAATGTAATCAGAGAGTTTACTAATATTCACATGTAATTAGCCTTAGACCCTAGAATCCAATATTACATAGACATTCAAGTCATTGAGATACCTAATACTTATGGTATGATCTTGAGCAGAGATTGGTCTAAAGCATTGAATGGATATATGTCTACTAATTTCTCTCATATGTGGTTACCATGGAAGGGAGTTCCTAACCAAATTATAATTGAAAGAGAACCACACATGAAATACATGATCACTGATTATAATCAAAGAAATGAAGTTCTATACATTGATGTAGAACTAGGAGTTTATAAAATATGAAGTTCAAGAGTTAAAATAGAAGAATTATTTACATGTGATGCTAAGAAACCTAATCAATTGACTCCTGGAACAAATGTTTTAATTGAATCATATTGTGATTCTTCTAAAGAATAGAATAGTCCTTATGATAAATTTCAGAAGAATATTATTGCAAAAGCTCAAGAGAGTGATAAAATCAAAATTTCACTAAAAAGTTTGTTGTTGTAGGATTGGTGCAGGTTACATAATTTTTCACACTCAAAAAATAGTTGTATGATGTGTCTAGAGACATTTTACACAATCAAGAACCAGTATTGTCCAAAACATGATAAGGTCAAAAGGTCTGAATCATGAATGCATAAAGACAAAGCTCAAGTCATACAGATAAAAAAGATTAATTCAACGATACTAAAGAATGATAAAATACAAGCTACAGATGATTAAGCCTGAATTCTTAAATTTGGCGGATCCAAATTGAAACAAGGGATTGGAATTAGAGTTGAACTTATCAATCTGCAAGGTAATTTTTTTCTCTCCACATATCGATTGCAATTTCAATGTACTAACAATGTAGCAGAATATGAAGCTCTTATACATGGCCTGATACTCACAATTAAGAAGAAAGTCAGAATGCTTAAAGTGTTCGGTGATTCAGAATTAGTGGTTAGACAAGTTTGAAAGTAGTATTTCTGCCACTACAAGTGATTTTCCAATTATCGACACAAAGTATGGGATTTAATAGAATATTTCAATGCATTCAACATTACTCATATCCCTAGAAGATTTAATAAAAGATATAATGCTTTGGCTATTGTTTCTAGTACTCTAGAGCCTTTAGATGCCTCTGATTTGAAGAGATTTATAGTCAAGTTGATGTAGCTACCTTTGGTTCCCAATAATGTTACTAATTTGTAGGTATTCAAAGATGACTAACATAAATTAGAATTTATCACTAATTCTGGTATTTTCAAAGCACAAGTAATTGAAGAGATAGATCACCTTGATGGAGAAATTCAAGATGAATAATTAGCTCAAGCTAGAGATAATAGCATTCCAAAAGGAATAATTGAGTAAGAAATATTATTCGACATTGATCAGATAGTCAGACAAAACGATTTTCCTCAAAGTGACGGAGGACAATTTGCATACTAAAGAAGATCCTAATAAATTTCTCATAGGAAAGGTTTGTACTAAAGAAGAGAAAAGAAATATTTCTCAAGCACTTAAAGATTATTGGAAGGTTATAGCTTGGACATATGAAGATTTTAAGACTTATGACACTTCCATCATTACTCATACGATACCATTAAATCCTGATGCAAAGCCTTTCTGGAAAAAATAATAGCTAGTAAATGCACTCTTAGAACCTTTAATTCAAAAGGAATTCCAAAAGATGTTATCAGCTAAAATAATTTTTCCTATTAGAAATTCTACTTGGGTGGCGAACTTGGTCCCCGTAAGAAAGAAAAATGGAGAAATATGATTGTGTGTAGATTTCTAGAATCTCAACAAGGTGTCTAAAAAGGAAAATTATCCACTACCCTCACTCAAAGAAGTACTACAAATAGTTAACGGTTCACAGATGATGTCCTTTTTGGATGGATTCTCTGGATATAAGCAAGTAATGTTAGCAAGGGAAGATTAGATGAAAATAGCTTTCACCACAAAGTGGGGAACTTTAGCTTATAGAAGGATGCCATTTTGATTGATAAATGTTGAAGCTACATTCTAGAGAGCCATGGATTATGCTTTTCATGATTTGATAGGAAAATGCATTATTATCTACATGGATGACCTTATAGTATTTTCAAAAGATAAAAGAGATCATGTTTGAGATCTCAGAGTGATATTATAGAAGTGTGAAACTTACAGAGTTTCATTAAATCCTAAAAAGTGTATTTTCAGGGTAACTAAAGGTAAGTTACTAGGACACATCATTTTTGAACAATGAATTTCAATAGATCCAGATAGAGTGAGTGCATTTCTCAAGCTACAGCCCCCAGGAAGCATAAAATAATTGAAGACATATTTTGGTAAGATTAATTTTGTTCAAAAATTTATTATCAGATTTTCCAAAATAGTGAAACCACTCAATGATATGTTAAAGAAAGATGCCAAAATAGAGTGGAAAAATGAAGCTAAGATCACCTTCAAGACTATAAGACTAGAATCATAGAAGTGACGATATTGGTAACTCTGGATTATGTTAAACCTTTTTATATTTACTCTTTTGCTTCTAGTCACACTTGTGCAACAGTATTAACACAGAAGGGTGAAAATAAAGAAGAGAAACCAATTTCTTTAATGAGTGATCCATTCAAAGAAGCGGAGCTAAGATATATAGATATTGAAAAAAAATCCTTTGCTTTGGTCAAAGTGGTATGTAAGTTTAGACATTACATCCTCAAGAGTATAGTCAAATCTATTGTCCTATATTTTGCATTTAAAATGTTGATAAAAAATAGTGAGCTCGGAGAAAAAATAGTCAAATGGGTTACAATCTTATAGGAATTTGATCTAAAAATAATACCCATGAGATTGGTTCAGGGGTAATATTTAGTTAGATCTATTGTAGAAATAGATCCACAAATCTCAAGTCAACAATATACTTTGGATGTAGAAGACCAAGAAGAATGGTATTCAGATATATGACATTATCTAGTTATCCATACTTGCCCTGACCATATGCAAAGAAACCAAAGAAGAGCCCTTAAGAAAAAATCACAAAGTTACATGATCAAAAGAGGATCTCTATTCAAAAGAAACCATGAAGGAATCTATTTAAGATGCTTAAATAGAACAAAAGCAAATAAAGTGTTTTAGGAACTACATGATAAGTTTGGAACAGTTCATGGAGCATCTTTAGCTACTATACACCTCATTTTGAGAGTTGGTTACTACTGGCCAATAATTTTCAAAGATACATATGAACACATGAAACACTGCTATACATGTCAAAATGTGTTAGATAAAGGAAGATTAAATGCTCAACCACTGCAGCTAGTGATGGAGATGTATCCCTTTTCACAATGGGGACTAAACTTTATTGGAACCATTAATCCTCCATCATCTGTAAGTCATAGATTTATATTAACTGCTACAAATTACTACACCAAATGGACAAAGGTGTGTCCCAACAAATAATGCACTACATAAGTGGTAATCAAATTATTGGAAGATAATATCATCACCAGGTTTGGAGTACCAAGGTTTGGAGTACCATATGCATTGGTATGTGATAATGGCCCTACCTTTTCTTCATTGAAAATTTCTAATTAGGCATTTGAATATGGTATAACACTAAAATTCTCATCTAACTATTATCAGTAGGGAAATGGATTAGCTAAATCATCAAATAAAAATATGTTGGATATAATTAAAAAATTGATTGAAAAGAATCCTAGGGAATGGCATTCTTTGCTAAAATTTTCCCTTTGGGTAGATCATACTAGGATGAAAGGTGCATTAGGGAATTCTCCTTATCATTTAGTCTATGGGGTAGATGCTATACTACCAATAAATTTAAAAATCCCTACTTGGTAGTTTGCATAGGAATATATTGGATTAGATGACCAAACAGAAGCTTGATTGTTGGAACAAATACATTTAGATGAAAAATTTACTCAAGCTATAGATTATTTTGCTAGGCATCAATTTGTGGTAAAAAGATGGTTTGATAAAAGAGCTAGATTAAATACTTTTAGAATAGCTGACTTGGTCCTGTATTGGAATAAAGCTCATGAACAAAAAGGTGAGCATGGTAAATTTGACAAGTTATAGACATACCCATATCAAATTTCTGAAATCTTGGGTGACAACACTTATAGTTTGAATATTGAGATTATGGATGCACAGGGTCCTTGAAGCTGTAGTCTTCAATGGAGGACCTTTTCTAGGAAAGATAATCAACCACACAGAAAGTGTTGCAACTAGGCATGCAGAATGGAGATTCTATTATTGATCTACATTATGAGATGAGATTGAATACAAATGTAAAAGATTTCTTGAATATATAGGCATGAATGAAAACTTAAGATGCATGAGATGTTACCATGTGTCATGATCTAACAACATGTGACAACATGTGAACCCTATCCAGGAAATTATTAAATGTTGAGATAAGTTCTAGAAGGAAAACTCATCTTCTAGAAGGAATCTTATCCCTACAAACAAGGAA